>BQKZ01009216.1:11206-21419 GCA_036244855.1 Temnopleurus reevesii
AGGCACTATCAAGATATCTATGAAAATTGAATAAAGCATACCACTGTCACTTTATTACTGCATAATGTGCCTACATGTATGTAGGTCATATTTTAAATTTCACTTTTTTAGCAATAAACGTTAATTTTGAAGCCTAATATTTTCAAAGCTTTACAGCTTATGAACACTATCAACCAATTAGGTAGATCTATCAGTTAATAAGAATTTCTCAAATAAAAACAATGCTGAAAATGTCTTTCATTCATTTAAATAGAAATATGCATGATTTTTAATCACATGATATATATAATCCCATTCTTAACTATCCTTGTTTTTATGACCTCTTTGACAATAGTACCACTTCATGCCCAGTAACCACAGACATCCTACGTAAAATGTACACACCTACTGCATTCATATTGTTTACATAGTATTGGATCATCTCAATCACACATGTGATACTGGTAAACATTAGACATCAAGACTAGGGGCAGAAGGGACAAATGAATGTGACAAAGTAAACAGCTTCATTCAAGCATTCACAATGGCTTCATCATCATAAAAGAAGTCCCAGGTGTGACTATTGTTCAACTTTTTTTCCACATAATAAGAAGGATATGAATTTCTTGTGTCAACCTAGATATTGCTAATGCTTAACCCTAAAAAGACTGGGCTATTTTAGAGGCTAGGAAAACTGGGGGAGGGGCCTTATAGGCTTTGGGGGCCACCTGAGGGTCAGAGCTCAGGAGGGGGTGCCAAAATTGAGGTAAAAAGGGTACCAAACTTATTGAAGGGGCACAAAATCTATTCGCAATAGCTTCATGATCACAAAATAAAGTTCCATATGTAACACTTGCTCAACTTTTTTCCACATAATGAGAAGGAAGCAGGCCTCCCAACCCATACAATGGGAAAGGAGGAATGAGTTCCTTAAAATAAAGAGGATAGAAACTAACCTTCCTATAGAACTGAGCAGTAGAATTATCAAGAAAAAGAGAAAAACTCTCTTTTGAACTGACCTTGAAACTCTCTCAAAACAGAATTTTAAAAATCCATGCACTATCCTCAATATTCTTAATGGTTGGGAGGTCATAGGAAGTACATGGAAATTTCTTTTGTGTCTATCTAGCTATTGTGAATGCTTGAATGGTTGTTGTTTACTTTGTTCCAGGCCTCTGTCCCTTCTGCTCACAGTGCACGACTTGGCATGATCTGTCTATACAGTACGTTTGTATTTTAGAAGAGTTATTCCTCCACAATTTCAAGGAAGTCTGGTCTGTTTTAACCAATTTTAAGAAGATATGGGACCTTGCAACCTGCCCCCCCCCCCCCCTCCCAATTTAGAGCTAAGGGGAGGGGGGCGCCAAACTTTAGGTAAAAAGGGCACCAAAATTGCTGAAAGGGGCACAACATATAAGCTGATGATTTTTTTGGCTTGTTTTTCACCTTCTTGAGGGGGGGGGGGGGTAATAGTCTATCCCACCCTCCCTTCCCCCGTCTCCAAATCCTGTGCGCAATCACATGTACGATTATCGTTAAACGTAAAAATAACAACCCGCTAATATATAAATACACCCTGTATGTCTGAAATTCAGTGAAATCGCTACAAATTTACTGTATGTACGCTAAAATAATGGCTTTCACATTATCCATTTGTAGTTTCTGAGCATTTTGATTAGGTTCAGGTTCGTCTGTTAATGTAGATGCGATATTTTAATCGGGAATAATTTTACATAATTTCACATTTGATTAGCAGTTTTAGACATTAAGGAAACTTTTTCAACAATTTACTCTACAGTTCTATGTGAAAAAGTTGCTACACAAAATATATTTTCTAAAATGCATAGCAAAGTGCGAAGCGATACCAGAAAAATTATTCCCCGTTTATGCTTATAAAAACCCGAGTTTAACTTTCAATATTTGGTCAAGGCACATGACCAATAACGTGTGTATTTGTCACCAACTTCCCACTTCAACTTTTCCTGTTCCTTTTTTTTCATCAGGACGATTTCATTTATTCTCTTTTTAATTGCATGACAAAGTTTGACCTTACACTTCAAGCAGGAAGTGACAAGTCGATTATTTACTCAATCAACATAATTTTATTCAAACACTCCTTTTCAATGTCGCTAATCCTGGGCAAATTAAAATTGCCATTTCCACATATCTTTTTTTGCATTAAAAAAAAAATAAAATGACAATGATAAAGATACTAAATGTCTCTCTTCTTTTTAATAATTTTGATAATAATAATAATATGATACTACAAAAAAAAAATTGCTTTGCTCTGCTGACATCATCGAGAATGAATAGATAAAACTATTGTTCATGTGAAAATATTATTCATATATAAAAATGTTATTTACACTAATTCTTCGGTTTTGGGGTTTTCACGGGTTAACAAAAATACCATTCAAACAAAAATATAATTCAAACCAATTCATGGATTTTCCAATTTATACAACATAAATTTGGGTGGAATTTCCAATACGAACTGCTGGCGTAGTGGATGATGACCGCGTCTTTTTTGCTTTTGCGATTAACCCGGATAAAAAAAAAAAATAAAGTGAACATATCTCATTTGTTATTGAATAATTGGTATCAATTTATAAAGAATGATTTCACTGAAGCCCACAATGTAAATGAAATATGTATCTGTAGTACAGTCAGACCTGGGGCCTGTAACATAAAAGAGATGCAATTAATCTTGCAATTAATTGCATCTCTTTGGTACACATTTTGCCATAGACTTACGATAAATATTTATTGCAAGTTTAATTGCATCTTTTATGTTACAGGCCCCTGCGCTAGCAACCACCTGTATATAAAGACCACCTGTCCATAAAGACCACCATTCTGGTCTCCCTTGGCAGCAATTTACGTGTTAATGAACCAGTCTCTAGAGACCACCTACTCTTAAAGACCGTGTTTTTTGTTTCCCTTGGGTGGTCTTTATAGACAGGTTTGACTGTACTTCCTTTCTCATTGTTGACTTTTTGCAATAACCATTTCAGCTAATTTCGTTGAGATACTCACCAATTTTCTGACCTGTCTCACAAGATTGTTGTATTCCAATGTTCCAGGGCAGAGTCCGATCAGAGTGCAGGATTCAGGGTTCTGGTCAAAAGGAAACAGAAATATGACAATTAGAAAAAAGTTAAAACTGCTTTAGCGGTCACCTGTCTATAGTGACTACCTGTCTATATACCTACAGTCATTCCCTCCAGATGAAAATGTGTGTTTATAGAACCTGTCTTTAGAAGTCAGTCGCTACTTTTTACTGTTTCTCTTGGGTGGCCACTATATACAGGTTCGACTATACCTGTATGTCCATTCATTAGTGAATTAATATTCACAAAATCGACAACAGATCTGAAATATTTCTCTTATCTCCAAAAAGGGGGAACAATCTGTATTGTAACTTGCTGGTAAATTAAAAATAATGAATTAGGGGGACTCCAAGAATTAGCTGAGCTTTTATGACAAGCCCATTGTTTTTTTAACACTATACCGGACTGGTAAGGTCTCAAATCGTTACTCTTACATATACATGTACTTTATCCATCTTGGTTAAGCCTTTGTGATGTACAGTAATATGGGTTTAGTTTCCAAACACAAGATGCTTTTCAATGATTTTCTAAAAATGTCCTTTACAAGTAAGATATGACTTACCATATACGACAGCAATATTTTAACAACTGTCGGGAAGTTATCCTCAACGACTTCTGGACAGTCAGGGATAAACAAATCCAAGAATGGACAACACCACAAAATGGCGTTCTCAACTTCTTGCTGTGAGGGAAGAGGTAAGTTGTTAAAAGATTGATAGAAATCGTTTGGGGTTTACTTACAAGGTACGCAAGGATGTACTGGATGACGGCGGGAAACTGTTCTTGGACCTCTTGGGCGCAGTTGGGGAGGATCGGCGTGAGGTACGGGCAGATCTGAAGGATGATGTTCTCAACCTCTTGCTGCATGGGTGAAGATGAGAAAGCATAATTGGATCGAGTGTGATATGATTGCTTAGGCGATGGTGGTGTTGGTGATGATGATGATGAGGATGATGATGATGATGATTGTGATTGTGATGATGATGATGATGGCAATGGTAATGATTGTGAGGATGGTGGTGGTGGTGGTGATGGTGAGGATGATGGTGGTGGTGGTGGTGGTGGTGGTGGTGGTGGTGGTGGTGAAGATGTTGATGATGTCGATGGTGATAATGTAATGATGATGATGGTGATGATGTTAATGATAATGGTGGTGGGTGGTGATGATGATCATGTGGTTCTGAATATGACAGCCTTTAGAATGCACTCTTGGCAGACATCGTTCTGCTAATTTATTGGACATTTTCAGGGCATTTTTTTACTTTCACAACATTTGGGTCTTTATTATCCACAACCACTCATCAGTTTTGTACACACACATATGATGATAAGCATGATACTTTCATGATAGTGGTGATGATAGTGACAATGGTGATGAAAATGGTGATATTGATCCATCAATTTTTTTCAGCAACAGTCTGACAAAATTTCAATTAATTTCAAACGGTATCAAATTTATTCCCCTTTGTCACTATATGTGGGTTTTTTTAATGCAAATTTTTGTGGAAAAAAGGCAGATACATGATGCCAAGGATTTTCACATTTTTAGGAATTGTCTTCACTTGAAAATACCAAGCATTGAACAACAAGAAGATGGGTCAAATTTAGTACAAATTTCTCTCAATCTCTCATTTGTTCTGCTTATCCACTTAGGATATTTTCAAGAGGCCTGCTTTCAAAAGCTTTCTAGAGCTATTGAATCAGATTCTAGAAATATTTTCAATTGCTCTGAAGGAATAATAAAAACAAAATCAATAATGATTCAATACATTGCGTAACATTGCGGTTGTGCAGTTTAAAATATTCTCAAACCATGCTGTCTGTCTTATATAATTCAGATAGATGAAAAATCAATATAGAACGCAAATATACAGTTACACATGTGGATGAAAATTTAATCAAGTGTAATGCATGACACATAATTTCAATAAAATAAAAAAATAAAAAATATATAAATATTTTCAAGTGTTATGAATCATTAGTGTTTAAAGTACCTGGAGTTGGACATTTGAGACAAGTGCATTTCCTTCTGCCATGAGATCATCACACAGCGTGCACAACTCAGAATCATTCTGGTGCAAAAACAAAAGTGAAAACAAAAAGAAAATGATGATAAAGAGCGAATGTAAATTACAGGGAATTAGCGTCTCTTAATTGCTGGTCACATGAGAGTGCTGAAAATGGAAAACAAGGAAGTGAAAGTAATATAATAAAAATAAAAGTCTCTTCCGTGTATAATTTTTTCCTATGTACATAAGTATCACAATGCAAATAGAACTATGATTGCTTGCTTGAAACACCCAAGCAACATGAGATATGTGCGAAAGTTATTATCTTTATTATCTATAAAAAATGACAAACCAAAATTAAATTATTCAGATCTTAAAGGAAATTATAATCTACTCAAGTGCAACAGCTGGGACGGTTTTAGCACAATTAACTGTTCTAGACATTGAGGGAATCCAGCTGAAATTCTTAGATAAGCTGAGGGGACATAGAAATCAGGTAGAGTGAATTAAATAATGACAACTGAGGTATTAAAAAAAAACACAAAACTTGTATATCAATAGAGGTGCATTAAATCACCCAAAAATAACTGATATGGATTACTTTTAGAAGCAAATACACGGTTTGTTCACAATCCAAGTGCAGAACTTTACTTCTAACCAAGCCTCCCTAGAATATGATTGTCATGTACTGTAGTATACATAAAACAAACTCCCCTAAACAGCACATGGTATCAAAATCGTAGTTCCAGATTTTATCGGAATGAATTCTTACACTGAACGTTGTTCCTGCTAAAAGTTTATTGCCCTCACTAAAAAAAAATCAATACCTAACATGCATTGAGCTTTAAAAAAAATTACACATGCAGATATGACCAACGAAAGAGATAGGAAGTTGTATCTTCCACATATGAAAGGAAATTGAAAAACAATTGCTTCCTATCCAAATTCAATTGAGATTACATATTGGAAGTGCTGGGGTGCAGTGGTTCTAACATTTCTATCAGAGGGTTGTGGTTAATAATCCCAACACATGGCATTCATTTCTTTCAACAAGAATTTTATCCGCGTTGTCCTGCACTCGACCCAGGTGATATTGACCTACTTTGTAGGTGACCAATGTCATCAAAATTATGAGCTCAATACATGTATACACTATAAAATTATGATTATGTGCACTTTGTATTGTATTTGTATTTGTTTACTTTTTGTATTTATTTTAATGTTTCATTTGTTTGAATGTACATGTATTGTCAAAGCCAACAAAGCAAATTTCCCATTGTGGACGATTAGAATTATCTATCTACATGTATCTATCTAAATGCCTTGAATATTCCAAGGGGATCGAAAATGTTCATAATTTGTATGCCAGAAAAGCTGAATCCAATAAACTGAGTAATAATAATAACTCTGTTATTGCAGGGCCCACTGGGAGAACAATTCCTTAGAATTGATACAGTTTTGTTATCCTGGGTTGCGTTTTATAAAGAGTGGAGGCGCCGTGGTGTAGTGGTCATGACTCTCGCCTTTCAACCAGAGGGTCGTAGGTTCGAATCCCACCTAAGGCGTCAATTTCCTTCAGCAAGAAATTCATCCACATTGTGCTGCGCTCAACCCAGGTGAGGTGAATGGGTACCTGGTAGGAATATGTATTCCTTGAAACGCCAAGTGCGCTAATGAGGTGGCTGCCAGGCTAAAGCCAGGGTAATAATGCTGCAATTGTAGAGCGCATAGAGAATTATTCATAAAGAGTTGAAGAGTTGATAGCGCTATATAAAAGCCGTTCATTATCATAGAGGTATGCACAACTCTACCGGTACGAACGACTGGTGACCCTTTCCTGCATTCAATAACTCCTGGCACTGAATCGCGACAGAGAAAGGGTCACTAGTGGTTCGCAGAATCGAGCATAGATCTTGGCACAGCTTTATGAAACACAACCCAGGATAGATGGACAAAATTTTCATTATTTTTTATATCATTATCAATCATCTAAGAACCAATTTAGAAATTATATGGCACATGTACCTATAATATATCTTACATCATTAACATTGTAAACAATGGTTATACTACTTTCATAATGCAGTAAAAACTGAAAATGGAGATTATTAATTGTACATTTAGTAGCACTAACAACCACTTAGTATTATACAAATGCAAATATATGACTTGTGTAATATACTGAAACTGAAAGCAGAACTTCAAAAAAAGAGCCTCTGTGATAACTAGTATATAAATAGAACCTAGTCATGCAACAAACTTTGACTGTCTGTAAACTTTGACATACTGTCCATAAATTACGTTGGATTACTGCTATTGTATATTTACATTTTACAAAAGAAAATACAATTTTCACTCCTTAAATTTGAGACCGTATTCCATGTATTTATTAATTCAGCAATCAAAATCCATTCTGCCCCAAAAATATGCCGTACCTAAAATCACTTGAACTTCTGGTAAAAAAAAATTTGATAAAGAGTGATTTTTATAAAGTCGCCTTTTGTTGTTTGGGATGCAATGGGTGACTTCAAGTACGGTGTTGAATGCTGGTGTTGGTGTTGCAGCAAAACCAACACCAAGCCTCAACACCAAACTTGAAGTCTGTCGGTGTTTGGGGTAGACCTCGCAAGATTCTGACGTATTTCCGGTCGTTTCTGTATCACTTTTGTAAACTGACCAACGGTGTTTGAGCTCGGTTTACGGACCGTTTTGTTCTCTCAACACCAACACCAACACCGAACACCGTACTTGAAGTCACCCAATGAGCAAATGTATGTAAGATACATTGTTTGAGGGTCCTCCACTGACCAATCACAGTCCTGGTACATGTATGACCAGAACTTTTTTTTCTTCATTCATATTGACACATCACTCAAAATTCAAAAGGCATGGGAAACATATAACCAGGATCGCGTTTCATAAAGATAAAGACTTTACGCACGACTTTACGTTCGACTAGTACCTTTTCTTGTACGTATAATTCATAATAGTGCGCGCATTCAGCGCAAGAACTGATACCAGTCGAACGTAAAGTCGTGCGTAACTCTAAGAGCGATTTGGTGAAACACCTCCCTGGGTTGTGTTTCATAAAGATGGGCGTAGATCTATGCACGACTGTACGATCGACTGGTTATCCTCTCTCTCGCTCTATAAAAACTCCAATAATAACCGAAGAAAGGATAACCAGTCGTCCGTACAATCGTGCATAGATCTGCACACAGCTTAATGAAACAAAACCCAGAATTGTCCTCTTATATGTGCAAGTATTGTACACAAAATCATAGTAAGACAAGTGAAATATTACCTGAAGATTACCTGTCTTAAAGCATTACTTTCCTCCAAAGTTCGGTTTTCCACAATAAATGTGTTAAAATCTAAAAAAAATTTAAAAAGTTTTTCCAACCAACCGATCCCATTTTAAAAAGGGCATTCATAGGATAACCAAACAATTTTATTTTTCCCAAGTGTAGAAGCTGATATTAAAAAGAACAATGTGGTGTAAGCAAAATCTGAGGTAGCTCATCAAGAATTTTTTTGTGCATAATAAGCTTAATTCAAAGTCTGAGTCTACATGTACTCTCATAAAAGTGTCGCAAGTTCAAAAACAGTCTATGAACCAATTGATGTGAAACCAGTATTTGTCTTACGCACAATGTAGATAATGATTACCTGACTAAATATAATCTAAGAAGTCAAATAACAGCCATGCATCTAGTTTTATGTGCTTTAAGTGACTAATTACACTGGTCAACAGCAAATTTGTTGTCTGTGATTTTTCAGCTGACTTTGGGTGAATCTGAGGTGCTGAATCCAAAAATCACATTGGTTTTGCTCAATCAGGTCAAGTTTCTGAGCTATCCCCACATGTTGTTTTTTTATGTTTTGTACACTTTTGTGTGGGGCACTTTTAAAGGGTTTGGTGGGCTGAAATGTCATGGAAAATGGATATTTTTGTTAGAAATGATTACATTAATGGCAATAAATATTCAGGTCCAATATTTTCTGGTAATTATGTTGAAAATACCTCAGTTTGAAGCTGTGAAACCTTAAAATCCTCAAAAAATTGGATGGGGCAAAGTATAAAGTTATTGGACAAAAACTGAACTGGAAGACAAGCCAAAATACCTTTTTTCAACATAAGAATATGAATTAGATAAACAAAACAAAAACGGTTTGAGGAAAAATTAACAGGTATTGTGAAAATTATGAATTTTTGATTAAAACATTGATGAAAATAATCAACACCAGTATAGACCAATTGGCAACTCCCATGACACCTTTTATTACCAGATGTACCATGTTATCATGTTTATATGGGAAAATTGTAAATATATACATTTATATTTATGACAATCTATTAATCAAAATGATAACATTTTATGAAATTCAATTGTTTTAGTATATGAAATATTATTCAGTTTCATAAAAAATAGAAATATTAAAATGTTTGTTACATTTCTTTAAAAATCTGAAAATTCTGATTTTTTTTTTAATTATAGGTATTATCCATAGATAAAGGTTAAATGGTGAACGAGCCATTATCTTATCACCAATGTCACCAAATTTGGATGTTTATATAGTGATTTTGGCATTGTTTTCATCACTTTTTATATCATTAAACATTTAGCATTTTCTCTTTACCTCTCCAATTTTGCTTGAACTTTTGGGGTCTTTTTTACTAGATTTATGTTCTGCTGTTCAAAAATAAATATTTTGGCTGGTCTAACCCTTTAATTTTGATAAAATAACCATATGTGTTTCCTCATTCGAATTTTTAAAGGATTTTGAGGTTTCATGGCTTCAAACTGAGCCATTTTCAACAAAATTACCCATTATTATACGACTTTAATATTTCTTCCTATCAGTAAAATCATTTCTTACCAAAATATTCATTTTCCATGTCATTTTATTCCATCAACACCTTCCAAAAGGGATCTACACATGTGTACATATGAACAAAACGTAAAAAACAAGTGGGGATAGCTCAAAAACTTGACCTGATTGAACAAAACCGATGTGATTTTTGGATTCAGCGCATCAGAGTCACCCTAAATCACCTCAAAAATCGCAGACAACTTTCAAAAAGTAAAATTTTGTTGACCAGTGTTATCTGTT
>BQKZ01009218.1:0-14175 GCA_036244855.1 Temnopleurus reevesii
GGAATCCGCAAAGTCAGTCTCAAGAAACTTGCCGAGAAGAAGACAAAATGATTGAACTCAGTACTCTAATCACTACAGTGGAAACTCGGTATAAAGAGATTTGACATCACAAAATATCTGCTATAAAGATGTCCAAAATCTGGTCCCAGCTCTTTATAAGTTATTGTTTTTCAACATTGCTATAAAGAGATTACTGCTATAACAAGGTATTTTTGATGGTCCCAAGTACCTCGTTATACTGAGTTTCCACTGTATATAGCTTATATGAAGCTACAAACCAGGGTGGTGTTTCTCCAAGTTATGAACAACTTTGGGAACGATTTCAATAATAGCTCGGAGGTGTTTCACCAAGATAAGAAAGATTTTTAAGTTTGACTGGTATCAGTTCTTGCGCTGAATGCGTGTAATCGTGTGAACCAATACCCGCAAGAAGGGATACCAGTCGATGTTAAAGTCGTTCGTAAAGTCTTTATCTTGGTGAAACACCGCCCTGGTATTAGTTCTTTCACCAAATACACGTAAAATCATAGCTCATTATGCACAAGACTGGACAAAGGTCGTTCTTAAAGTTGTTCTTCAAGTCTTTCTTATTTTGATGAAACACTTCTTCTGCAAGTTATGAATGACTTTGAGAACGATTTTAATAACGACAGTTCTTTCACCGAATACACATAATATCATAGATCATTACACACAAGAATGGATACAAGTCGTACTTAAAGTTGTTCTCCAAGTCTTTCTTATTTTGATGAAACACCGCCCAGGGTTTTGTTGAATAAAGCTGTTCGTAGAGTTACCCACGACTTTACGTTCGACTGGTATCAGTTCTTGCGCTGAGTGCGTGTGATAATGTGAACCATTGCGCACAAGAAGGGGTACCAGTCGAAACGTTAAGTCGTGCGTAGTCTTTCTTATTTTGATGAAACACCGCCCAGGGTTTTGTTGAATAAAGCTGTTCGTAGAGTTACCCACGACTTTACGTTCGACTGGTATCAGTTCTTGCGCTGAGTGCGTGTGATAATGTGAACCATTGCGCACAAGAAGGGGTACCAGTCGAAACGTTAAGTCGTGCGTAGTCTTTCTTATTTTGATGAAACACTGTCCAGAGTTATGTTGAATAAAGTTTTTCGTAGGGTTTCCCACGGCTCTACGAATGGACTGGTGACCCTTTCTGAGGTGCTAACAAAGCAACATAGGGTTCGCAGAGTGCAGGAAAGGGTCACCAGTCGTTCGTAGTGTTGTGCGTAACTTTACGAACCTCTTTATGAAACTCTGTCTAGGGCGTTCAGATGGCACTCCACAACGAAATCCGCAAAGTCGGTCTTAAGAAACTTGCCGAGAAGAAGACCAAATGATTGAACCCCTTACTTTGAGCATCATGCATCGATAAAGCACACTAAATATTGACTTTTTCATTGTTTTGTGTGATATGGAGAATTATTTTTCATTCTGCTAATAGAAGTCTGGATCAGTTAACATCCTGATGGGGTGTTGCTCAAAAGCTGCAATTGATCGCAAGTTGCAGTTGATCGGAACGTGCCAATCAAAATCATTGTTTCATGCACTTCTTGCTAAATGCGCATACCGTGCGCGAATGAAAATGTGTGTTACAATATGCAAAGTTGCAATTGATTTGAAGTTGATTTTGAACAAACCCTTTAAGTATGCTCAAAAGGTGCAATTGATTGCAAAGCAAATGCAAATCAGTTGCAAATTGCAATGCGCATTTTCATTTCTAACAAGTTGTGCATGAAACAATGATTTTAATTGGCGCGTTCCGATCAACTGCAACTTTTGAACAACACCTCCTTAGTAAATGTTGTTCAAAATCAATTGCAATCAATTACAAATCAACTGCAGATCAGTCACATTTGCATGAAACAAAGATTTTGATTAGTGGGTGCCAATCAAGGGCAACTTGCAATTAATGCTTTAAAAGAAGTAATAATTATAATACATGGACTTGAAAAGCACAAAATGCACTAAGATTTAGAAAAAAACAAACATTGAAAATTGGGTTAATGACTGCTTCGGCCGTCCATAGATTTAACATCGTTACTAGCCGTTACAAGCGAAAGCCAAAGTAATGTTACTCGATAATTAAATTTTCAATAGAGATCATGAGATGTATTATGATATGATGATATTCAGCATTCAGAGATATAAATATCTTGGAAAGAGGATAGACGTCAAGAAAACAATTTTTTGTTTGCATCTGCATCTTTACCACAGGGCATATGTACTATTTATTTAAAAAATGTTGTAAAGCGCTCGGATTTACATCGTCGATGGGCTGAGAAAACCTCATATCTCAAAAATGATAAAATGTTCAGGAGAGCCCTAAAACATGGCTGCCTTTTAATAGACTATAGTGAATGGGACAAAGGACTATGTACTGTGCCACAGACACTCAATCCTTTCAAATTGAAGCCTGACATTTACGCAGGGCAAAGTGCATCACCCATGGTACAAGGTTATTAAAAAATACAATTTTCACAAAAATAGTTAGATCCAAGGTTTTTTCAGCCCACCAGCGACATGTCTGTAAGAGCGCTACATAAATGCCAATACTATTACTATTACTATAAATTAACTTTTGTCTTTGTAATCTTGAAATTTACACCGACAGCATGATATGTTAAATTATGAGTGGTTGATTTTTGTATATCTTGCAAATCAATGTGTTTTGTGATTTTTTTAATAAAGTAGATCAAGCTCACTACTCTAAATATGTCTTGTATGTGCCATTTTCTGGTAATTATTGTCCTTAAGCTTTCACTTAACTCGAACTATTTTGGGGTAGGAATTTAGCGATCATTCACTGCTCAAACAATTGTGACTATGCTGCTGATTGTTATATTATAATGATGATAAAAAATCGTGCGTAAGCGTCATATTGACATTCCAGGTGTATTTCACTTTGGCGCAACTAGACAGTGACAGCACAAAACTGAAAATCGGAATGCCGTCGTGGGGTCGGATTGCATGTTGTGCAACTGGCTTATGCTTCAGTGACATCCAATCGCAAGGCAGTCGTAAGGTGGTTGAGTTGCAACGTGTGTGGTCAGCCTAAGAAATTTTTTTCTTGTCCGCTCCTCAGCAGGAGGATCAAGAAATACAAGTATAAAGAGCTGGGATCATAAAAAATCACCTCGTTACAAGGGGTTCTGATATCCCAGCTTTTTATAATGATTATACACTTCCATTCATAATCACGTTGTGGAGTTTTGTTAGCATAATTTGTTGCATTACAATAAACACTCAACATGCACAAGCTTTAATAAAATGAGTTTAATAACTTCCATTTTAAATTTCTGTTGACAGCGATTACCTATTCATGATAGAAATTTTCTCAACCACCTTGTACAGTCCAACCTCATTATATAGAGCACTGATATAACAAGATTTTGTTACAACAAGGTACACTCAACCTTGCCAAAGTCATATCTGTTGGGACTGCATAAATATCTTCGACTTTATAGAGGAAATTCAACTTATGAGGGGTAAAAACAAAAGATTAGAAAGAGATGGGGACTTGAAAAGACCTTCGACTTACGCGATTATTTGACTTATACGAATATGTGGAATCTGGCGCATTAAAAGTACCCCTTATTATCATTATTATTGAGGTTGACTGGAGTTTTTCTGGTCCCATCTCTTCGCCTTTTATTGTATTTTGGCCCTGATATAACAAGGTTTCAAAATAAAGAGGAAATTTCTCTGGTCCCAAAGACCTCGTCATAATGAGATTTGACTGTACCGGTAAAACAATTGACCTATTGATTACTGAATTATATAATTCGAAAAGACTACAGGGGTGTTGCTCAAAAGTTGCAATTGATCGCAGGTTGCAGGTGATCGGATCGCGCCAATCAAAATTAATGTTTCATGTGCGTCTTGTTAAATGCCCATACCGTGCGCGAATGAAAATGCGCGTTACAATAGGCAAAGTTGCAGTTGATTTGCAGTTGATTTTGAGCAACACCCCATAAGTGTAGGGACGTGGTTCCAGTAGTCAATGGGTTAATATATATTTGACACCTGTAATTGATGGAGCAAGAACAATAAAAATCATATAATGAGAAGTTTATTTCCAGAAAGATTAAAATTACAGGAATATACACTAACCCCCAAAAGCATAAAGTGAAAAAAAACTCTCATAGCATGATCTCGGATTAAGGCCCCAGTCACATAGGGCTCCGAAAGCAACATGATTATATCCTTATATCAATGCATCAACCAGGAAGACATGGTCTTAGATCTAGCAACGACCCAACTTTGCTCTCGGTTCCAAGAAGTCGCACACGCTTCGGGGATCGATCCTTTTCCATTTCTGCACCACATCTCTGGAATAATCTCCCTCAGGCTGTTCGATCTTCTTCTTCTCTTGCTATCTTTCAACGTTCCCTAAAAACCTTTCTCTTTGATAGTTAAATAATTTTATGTTATGTATTTTGTGTAGGTAATCAATTTTCTTTGACACTGTAAAGCGCTGTGATACATATTTCTGTAAGAGCGCTATATAAATGCCAATATTATTATTATTATTATTATTATTATTCAACATGAATCTTTGTTCAGTTCAGTTAGCTGCCTGCAAACAAAGACTCGCGTTGAAAATTGTGTTGCTTCCGGGGTCCTATGTGACTGGGGCTGTTACATGTAAAATTTCATAAATGATTATTAATTACCTGCTTTGAGAATGATTTTAATTTATATCTTTTACTTGATAACAATCATTATAGGCTTGTAATATAATGAAAGGTATATATTAGAAATGGTCAGGTAGAAGAAATTGATGTTAAATGCGCTGATGTTCTCACAAATTACTTTACATGATACATAAAAATAAATGTGTATGAAATTGGGTTATGATTCTTCTACATAACGGGATGCTACAAACATGTTTTTCGCATCACTTGCCCAAACACCAACTTCTCTTGCCCTTTAAAGGGTTACTATTATGGAAATACAAGTTGATCTGTATTGATGTATTATTCCATTATCAATACCCTTTTCAGTGAAAGAGAGCCCAAATGCGTTTCATATATTTTATATTTTTTTTCAATTTCATGTTGGCTTATTAGGGATCGCCCCTAAAAATTTCTTTCAAATGTAAATCCTATTGTGACATCACAAGCGTCAAGTTTGTTCACTTTGCTAGATCATGTTTTTCAGAGCTGGTTCTGTAAATAACAAAAAGAAAAATGTGGATTAATTCATGGATTTCAATTCAGGTGATAGCACATTCCAATTCCCTTTCATTTATCCACATATTTCCTCTTGTTATTTACAGAACCAGCTCTGAAACATGATCTAGCAAGGTGAACAAACTTGTCTCTTGTGATGTCACAATAGGATTTACATTTGAAAGAAATTTTTAGGGGCGATCCCTACTAAGCCAACATAAATTTGAAAAAAAAATATTATAAAATGTATGAAACACATTTGGGCTCTCTTTCACTGAAAAGAGTATTCATAATGGTATAATACATCAATACAGATCAACATGTATTTTCAGAATAGTAACCCTTTATTAAACATAAAAGCAAACAAGAGCAGCTGCACACACACACACACATGTACAACATTAAATCTGGCTCAGCTGTCGGTGAAGTTGATCAAATGATTGATCTCGTAACTGGATTCTCACAAAGAATTCATTGACAAGGGAATAATTTTCCTGGTATCTCATCGCAATTTGCTATGCATTTTAACCTGATTTCTACACAAGAAATGTTTTGTACAACTTTTTTACACGGAACTGTACAGTTGCTTCCTAAATTTCTAAAACTGCTAGTCAAACCTGAAAAGTAAAATTACTCCCTGTTGACAATCAAGAATTTATACTCTTGGACTTTAAAACCATTTACCTGCCCAATGTTTCAATTATGTTGCCCAAGGCTTTAGGGCATGTGGGTTTGTAGTTTGAAAGCACAAACCCTAGACTTTCGGTGTGTGCGTGCGTAGAGCATGATGGGTATGCATTGTGTGACTACATCACACACATACAGCATTGCTCTATCCTCAGTCTAGGGGAGAGCATGCAGACACACAATGCATACCCTGTATCACTCTCTGTGTATGCGCACAACGAAACCCGAGGGTAAGTTCTAGCAGACTAGGTTTGTTGCACCCTGTATATTCTGCCATGTTTCAGTCAAACCTATTCCGGACAGGAATTATTTTTAATTACAACAAATTCAATCGCTATTCCTTTCCTAAATTGGCAACACTAAAATTTCAAATTCTCTATTCACAACATTCCAATTAAATACAGGCAAACCTCATAATGAGCTTTCGCTATAACAAGGTCAGTTTCCTGGTACCATCTCTTTGTATTTATTGTATTTTGGCCCTGATTTAACAAGGTGTCAATATAAAGAGGTAATTTCTCTAGTCCCAACGACCTCGTTATAATGAGGTTAGACTAGTTTGAAAGCACATACCCTAGACTTTCGGTGTGTGCGTGCGCAGAGCATGATACAGGGTATGCAATGGGTGACTTCAAGTACGGTGTTTGGTGTTGGTGTTGAGAGAGCAAAACGGTCCGTANTATTGTTATTTTTCAAAGACCCTAGGGCCAATTGCACATTGATCTTAGTTATTCTCTTTCCGCCAAGTCGTCCTAACTTCTTGTGCCATCCTCATAAGGTAGACGTATCAATGCTGATGTCTATGTTAAGAGGGTGGTACAAGAAGTTCAGATGTCTTAGCAAGAAGAGGATAGCTAAGACCATTTTGTGCAGTCGGCCCCTGGTATTTTACCATTTACCAAGCGTAAATATTTTGACAATATTGCGACAATTGATGTAACAATGCTAGATTTATGCTTTAATCTCTGTATTCAAAATTCATTGAAAACTTGGAAATTCATTATTTTTTAATGGATTCTCAGATTTTGCTCAAATTTCCATATTTTTTCTGTTTAATTCTTCTCCATTTACTGATAGAATTATGATTCCAGGAGTGAGTTCCTTTTTAATTGATATTATTAGTTACACCCTGCTTGTTCCCGTATTACGTAAGAACAAGCAGGGTGCAACGATTTTATCTCTTAAAGTGTAAACATTGAAGTAAATGTAAACATTACGCGCATGGTACTGGATTGGTGTGCGCTTGTATGCGCGCGGATCATTATCACACGTGTTCTTAAATACGCGCGCCTTGAATTTTTTTTTTTCGCAGTTGTAATTTCAATCAAGTGATATCAACCCGTATCACTTGATTGAAATTACAACTGCGCATGCCCACAACGATTGTAAAAATGATAGAAAAGATAAAAACAACAACATCAACAAAACAAAAACAAGTGATACGGGGTGATATCACTTGTTTCATCTTGAAAAAAAAATAAGAGATGATACGGGATTATCTCTCAGAAGAATTGACCAATAAGCTTGCAGGATTTATCAAAATTACAGCTCACTAAGTGATAAACAATAATATTCAATGATATCATGTTCATTTTATTCTTCCAACAGGTCTTTGTTGATTTCTTTTCCCGTGGATTGGATGTTGAATACCGGTCCAAAGGTATTCAAGTACAGGTCAGTTAATAAGTCGCTGCTTTAGAAATCCTTGTGTGGTTTTATTTAAATAACTTTTTTTTATTAAGAAAGTTGAAATTTGCATTTGATTACTCCATGGATTACTTAATTTTTGGACCTTGAATATTTACATTTTCCTTTTAAGACTACTATAATTACAGTCTTATTTTCGAGAGAGAGAGAATTGGAGTTTTACAGTGTTTTTAATTCAAATTTCAATACTTACGCCAGGAGAAGAAGAGAGAAAGAGGACAGAGCTTTAACGTCTCCATCCGAAAGACACGACCGGGGATCAAACCCGCAGTGCAGGAACCTACTCAAGTCACTTTGTGACTGTCTCAAACAGCTTAATTACAGATGCATGCCACAATGCCCAGTTTCGGTGTGCAAACTTCAGCTTATTGACATTTTATAATGCATGAACCATTTTTAAATGCATATAACAAAGAGTTTTTGTGACATAAACTCCAAAATTTGTTCTGATTTTGTACATGAAATTACCTTTTCAAAAAGTTTTAGTCCTGTGAATTTGTTTTTCGATTGTGTTGAGTGAACATGAAAAATAGCATTTATAACGATGGTAGTATTTCTTTTCTATTTGATAGTCTGTTATGCCCTTCTATGTCACAACCAAACTGAGCAAGATCAGACGAGAGACGATGACTGTTCCGAGCCCGACCTCATTTGTGAAGAGCGCCCTCGCATCCTTGGGTTCAGGCAATCAGACAAATGGCTGCCTTATGCATAACCTTCAGGTATGTATGCCTTTAGCAAAGATTCCTTTACAAAACTGATCCTTCCATTTGTGCCAAATTGTCATAAATTGTGCTGGCATATGGACTTGCAAAGAGTGGTTGTCATAGGAATGAAAATTAATTGTATAGATATTGTGATATTGTGATTAATGACAACTTGAAAGAAAACTGCTGAAACTGCTTATCTGATAATTGAGAGCTGAGGGGTAAAATGAAGTAAAAATGAGATTGAGCTTACGATCCTAGCAGAATGTTGATCATAAGCAAAATGACAAGGAAAGGAAGTGAATACTCAAGTATATGGAAAAAGCTAAGCAAGGAGGTCGAGAGAAAGAAATATATTTTTACATGAATTTTGGGGCAGTATAGCGAGTGCTGCCCAATAAAGAGTTTATCCTCAAATAATCTTGACACCAACCCCAACGGAGTGTCTGTAATTATTCCATGAATCACATGCATTACATGCATATTTTTTTTTATTCCAATTTGCTTTATTGTTCTCCTTTTGTTGAGACAAGCAATTTTTTCAAACATTATTGTTTGTTCTTAATATTAATGTGTATCTTTATTATTCTTATCCTGTCCCTCTGATCCTTCTGTTACTTTGATTACCACCCCTTCCTTATACCCTTTCTCACTTTCCCCTCCTCACTTTCCCCTCTATCTTGTTTTTCCTTTCTTGCCACATACTTTATTGTAATCTCTCGTTACTCTCTTTCCAACTTTGTTTCTGCCTCTCTGTCCTTATCTCCCATCCTTTTCTCTTTTGCTTCCTCCTCTTTTACACCTTTTTATATTCTCCTGTCTTTTGCCATCTGTCTTGCTCTTTCTCCCTTTCTCTCTAATCAACTCTTTCCTATTCACTTTCATCTGCTCCCTTCCCTTTTCTCCTTTTTCATCTCAACTTTTTGGCCTACAATTTTCTTCCTTTTTTGCTTTATCCCTTGCCCTCACCCTCTCTCTCTCTCATTTTGTCCAATGTCCCATCACCTCTCTCCATCATTCTTGCCTACATCTCCATCTTCTGATCATCTTCTTTACCCATTCTTTCTGATTTCTTATTCTCACTTCCATTATCCCTCTCTCCCCTTTATCAATTGTCCATGTTACCTTCCTCTTCATTCGGCTCTTTCCCTCTTTCTCACTCTCCCTCCCACTTCTCTCCAACTCTTCCCCTCTTTCTCTTTCCCGTCCCCTCTCATCCTCTCCCTAACATCTCTCTCTCTTCTTTTGTTTCACCTATTTCTCTCTCTCCCTCTCTCTTCCTCCCTTATTTTTGCTCCTTCTCTCTTCCTCTTCCCCTCTCCCTCACTGTTCTTCCACCCCGCTCTCTCTCTTTCTCTCTCTTGCTCCTCCACCTCTCCTTCCCTTCCATTCTCCGTCCTCTTCTCTCCATATGTCTCTCCCTCCCCATTCCCCTCTCATTCTCTCGTTCGCACATTTCTCCTTCTTTTCCTTTGCCTCTCTCTCTCCCTCCTCTACCCCTCCCCTCCCCCTCTTTCTTTTTCCTGCCATCTCTAATCCTCTCTCTCTCTCCTTATTATCTCTTTCCAGGGTTGGGTGGTTAGCTGTGCCCCCGTCTGGCTCCTAGACAGCGTTCAGATGACCCTCCACAATGGAATCCGCAAAGTTAGTCTCAAGAAACTTGCCGAGAAGAAGACAAAATGATTGAACTCAGTACTCTAATCACTACAGTGGAAACTCGGTATAAAGAGATTTGACATCACAAAATATCTGCTATAAAGATGTCCAAAATCTGGTCCCAGCTCTTTATAAGTTATTGTTTTTCAACATTGCTATAAAGAGATTACTGCTATAACAAGGTATTTTTGATGGTCCCAAGTACCTCGTTATACTGAGTTTCCACTGTATATAGCTTATATGAAGCTACAAACCAGGGTGGTGTTTCTCCAAGTTATGAACAACTTTGGGAACGATTTCAATAATAGCTCGGAGGTGTTTCACCAAGATAAGAAAGATTTTTAAGTTTGACTGGTATCAGTTCTTGCGCTGAATGCGTGTAATCGTGTGAACCAATACCCGCAAGAAGGGATACCAGTCGATGTTAAAGTCGTTCGTAAAGTCTTTATCTTGGTGAAACACCGCCCTGGTATTAGTTCTTTCACCAAATACACGTAAAATCATAGCTCATTATGCACAAGACTGGACAAAGGTCGTTCTTAAAGTTGTTCTTCAAGTCTTTCTTATTTTGATGAAACACTTCTTCTGCAAGTTATGAATGACTTTGAGAACGATTTTAATAACGACAGTTCTTTCACCGAATACACATAATATCATAGATCATTACACACAAGAATGGATACAAGTCGTACTTAAAGTTGTTCTCCAAGTCTTTCTTATTTTGATGAAACACCGCCCAGGGTTTTGTTGAATAAAGCTGTTCGTAGAGTTACCCACGACTTTACGTTCGACTGGTATCAGTTCTTGCGCTGAGTGCGTGTGATAATGTGAACCATTGCGCACAAGAAGGGGTACCAGTCGAAACGTTAAGTCGTGCGTAGTCTTTCTTATTTTGATGAAACACTGTCCAGAGTTATGTTGAATAAAGTTTTTCGTAGGGTTTCCCACGGCTCTACGAATGGACTGGTGACCCTTTCTGAGGTGCTAACAAAGCAACATAGGGTTCGCAGAGTGCAGGAAAGGGTCACCAGTCGTTCGTAGTGTTGTGCGTAACTTTACGAACCTCTTTATGAAACTCTGTCTAGGGCGTTCAGATGGCACTCCACAACGAAATCCGCAAAGTCGGTCTTAAGAAACTTGCCGAGAAGAAGACCAAATGATTGAACCCCTTACTTTGAGCATCATGCATCGATAAAGCACACTAAATATTGACTTTTTCATTGTTTTGTGTGATATGGAGAATTATTTTTCATTCTGCTAATAGAAGTCTGGATCAGTTAACATCCTGATGGGGTGTTGCTCAAAAGCTGCAATTGATCGCAAGTTGCAGTTGATCGGAACGTGCCAATCAAAATCATTGTTTCATGCACTTCTTGCTAAATGCGCATACCGTGCGCGAATGAAAATGTGTGTTACAATATGCAAAGTTGCAATTGATTTGAAGTTGATTTTGAACAAACCCTTTAAGTATGCTCAAAAGGTGCAATTGATTGCAAAGCAAATGCAAATCAGTTGCAAATTGCAATGCGCATTTTCATTTCTAACAAGTTGTGCATGAAACAATGATTTTAATTGGCGCGTTCCGATCAACTGCAACTTTTGAACAACACCTCCTTAGTAAATGTTGTTCAAAATCAATTGCAATCAATTACAAATCAACTGCAGATCAGTCACATTTGCATGAAACAAAGATTTTGATTAGTGGGTGCCAATCAAGGGCAACTTGCAATTAATGCTTTAAAAGAAGTAATAATTATAATACATGGACTTGAAAAGCACAAAATGCACTAAGATTTAGAAAAAAACAAACATTGAAAATTGGGTTAATGACTGCTTCGGCCGTCCATAGATTTAACATCGTTACTAGCCGTTACAAGCGAAAGCCAAAGTAATGTTACTCGATAATTAAATTTTCAATAGAGATCATGAGATGTATTATGATATGATGATATTCAGCATTCAGAGATATAAATATCTTGGAAAGAGGATAGACGTCAAGAAAACAATTTTTTGTTTGCATCTGCATCTTTACCACAGGGCATATGTACTATTTATTTAAAAAATGTTGTAAAGCGCTCGGATTTACATCGTCGATGGGCTGAGAAAACCTCATATCTCAAAAATGATAAAATGTTCAGGAGAGCCCTAAAACATGGCTGCCTTTTAATAGACTATAGTGAATGGGACAAAGGACTATGTACTGTGCCACAGACACTCAATCCTTTCAAATTGAAGCCTGACATTTACGCAGGGCAAAGTGCATCACCCATGGTACAAGGTTATTAAAAAATACAATTTTCACAAAAATAGTTAGATCCAAGGTTTTTTCAGCCCACCAGCGACATGTCTGTAAGAGCGCTACATAAATGCCAATACTATTACTATTACTATAAATTAACTTTTGTCTTTGTAATCTTGAAATTTACACCGACAGCATGATATGTTAAATTATGAGTGGTTGATTTTTGTATATCTTGCAAATCAATGTGTTTTGTGATTTTTTTAATAAAGTAGATCAAGCTCACTACTCTAAATATGTCTTGTATGTGCCATTTTCTGGTAATTATTGTCCTTAAGCTTTCACTTAACTCGAACTATTTTGGGGTAGGAATTTAGCGATCATTCACTGCTCAAACAATTGTGACTATGCTGCTGATTGTTATATTATAATGATGATAAAAAATCGTGCGTAAGCGTCATATTGACATTCCAGGTGTATTTCACTTTGGCGCAACTAGACAGTGACAGCACAAAACTGAAAATCGGAATGCCGTCGTGGGGTCGGATTGCATGTTGTGCAACTGGCTTATGCTTCAGTGACATCCAATCGCAAGGCAGTCGTAAGGTGGTTGAGTTGCAACGTGTGTGGTCAGCCTAAGAAATTTTTTTCTTGTCCGCTCCTCAGCAGGAGGATCAAGAAATACAAGTATAAAGAGCTGGGATCATAAAAAATCACCTCGTTACAAGGGGTTCTGATATCCCAGCTTTTTATAATGATTATACACTTCCATTCATAATCACGTTGTGGAGTTTTGTTAGCATAATTTGTTGCATTACAATAAACACTCAACATGCACAAGCTTTAATAAAATGAGTTTAATAACTTCCATTTTAAATTTCTGTTGACAGCGATTACCTATTCATGATAGAAATTTTCTCAACCACCTTGTACAGTCCAACCTCATTATATAGAGCACTGATATAACAAGATTTTGTTACAACAAGGTACACTCAACCTTGCCAAAGTCATATCTGTTGGGACTGCATAAATATCTTCGACTTTATAGAGGAAATTCAACTTATGAGGGGTAAAAACAAAAGATTAGAAAGAGATGGGGACTTGAAAAGACCTTCGACTTACGCGATTATTTGACTTATACGAATATGTGGAATCTGGCGCATTAAAAGTACCCCTTATTATCATTATTATTGAGGTTGACTGGAGTTTTTCTGGTCCCATCTCTTCGCCTTTTATTGTATTTTGGCCCTGATATAACAAGGTTTCAAAATAAAGAGGAAATTTCTCTGGTCCCAAAGACCTCGTCATAATGAGATTTGACTGTACCGGTAAAACAATTGACCTATTGATTACTGAATTATATAATTCGAAAAGACTACAGGGGTGTTGCTCAAAAGTTGCAATTGATCGCAGGTTGCAGGTGATCGGATCGCGCCAATCAAAATTAATGTTTCATGTGCGTCTTGTTAAATGCCCATACCGTGCGCGAATGAAAATGCGCGTTACAATAGGCAAAGTTGCAGTTGATTTGCAGTTGATTTTGAGCAACACCCCATAAGTGTAGGGACGTGGTTCCAGTAGTCAATGGGTTAATATATATTTGACACCTGTAATTGATGGAGCAAGAACAATAAAAATCATATAATGAGAAGTTTATTTCCAGAAAGATTAAAATTACAGGAATATACACTAACCCCCAAAAGCATAAAGTGAAAAAAAACTCTCATAGCATGATCTCGGATTAAGGCCCCAGTCACATAGGGCTCCGAAAGCAACATGATTATATCCTTATATCAATGCATCAACCAGGAAGACATGGTCTTAGATCTAGCAACGACCCAACTTTGCTCTCGGTTCCAAGAAGTCGCACACGCTTCGGGGATCGATCCTTTTCCATTTCTGCACCACATCTCTGGAATAATCTCCCTCAGGCTGTTCGATCTTCTTCTTCTCTTGCTATCTTTCAACGTTCCCTAAAAACCTTTCTTTT
>BQKZ01009219.1:0-12717 GCA_036244855.1 Temnopleurus reevesii
CTATTTAAGGGCTTAATCCTTCCGTTTGATGCAGTGCGTGCTTTTATTTCAAATCTAATATATTCAATTAATTCTTGCAATGCAGTGATAATTTCTATTCCAGGTGCTGTTTCACTAATTTTCGAATGACTGTAAGAGCTACTGGTCAGTATAAGTTCTTATAATGTGTGATCAAGACTCTTGTAAGCATAACGCTAAATAACATAATCTAATCTTTCTTAAAGAAGTTCTTAACTTTCGGAACGACTTAGTGAAACACCGCCCATGAAGCTGCTTGTATGCCAAGTTGTGTTTAAACATAATTTTTTATGCAATAGGGCCCAGTTAAGTAATCAAATGAAAATTGCAATGGCACTGAATTAGCACCCGGGATTCGGGAACATATTCCTGGGCGGTGTTTTACCAAGCTCCGAAAGACTTTGAGAACATCTGGTATCACTTCTTGTTTGTAATGTTTGCAGGGAATAATTTTCCTGGTATCGCATTGCAATTTGCTATCCATTTTATTAGGATTGCTACACAAAATATATTTTGTTTAGCAACTTTTCACATAGAAGTTTGCAGTAAAATTTTGAAAATATTTCCTCATTGTCTAAGACTTGATCAAATTTGAAAAGTAAACTTATTCCCGGGATTGATATTTGGCACAAGAACTGATGCAGTCGTTCTTATATTGGTTGGATAACAATAATTCTTGAAGTTGTTCCCAAAGCCATCCTTAACTTGTTGAAATACCGTCCTGTTCTTTGTAAAATTGTTCATGACTTTACTAACAGCTTTATGAAACACTACTCAAAAGTACCAAATTAAATCACATTTTACAATATTTTCACAGATTTTGGTATTCAGTATATCTGATGGTGTCTTACAGTATTACAGTGCTACTATGTTGTTTGGATTTTGATGCAGTTTGTATATATTTCTTTTTCATACTTGCCATTGTCTATGTATTCAGTACATTGGGTTTTGAATCCAGAGTGAATATTTCATTTTAATTCATATTTCATCTTTGGTACTTAATTAATGTTTATTTTCAGTTCATTTGTCGATGAACTCAATGCTTGTGTTTGTGATTGGTTGTGAGAAATTTGAAACGTAATTTATCTACTTGCGTTTTGTATGTATATTATTTTGATTGAATTTACATATTTTTATTGTTTTATTGTTCATGATGCACATTCCATGATACAGATTTATTTGCCATCAGATGTTTGATCATTCCACCTTTATTCAGAATATTATGTGATGTTATGCAGAGATGCCAACTGTTCTGTAATAAACATGATGTCATAATAAATAATTGAGCAAAAGTGAGAGTATACATAATAAACATAACCAAAATCTCTGCCATTTACTTGTTGGTAGAGTGACCTGCAAAGATGCCAACAATCTAGAATATGCATGAGGATTGCACCAAATTTGAAATGCATATCACCAAATAGCTGAACCAAATAGGCGGGTTAGCTTATATATTCAAATTCATGTGCGTTTCCTGCTAACAAACGTAGTTACGTGGTATTCCTTAAACAGTTTGATAATACATGTAATAAGACTACAATACTTGGAATCCATTTTGCAAACATTACTTGTTGCTACGTCGGGCAAGCTTCGGGCAAGCTTTAGTGTGTTGTCAAGAACAACCTTTCAGCTAAAGATATGTATAAAATTTGCATCTATTAGTAAACCTGCATATTCACTCATGAGAGATGATTACATGATTACAATACTATACATGAATAATCTCTATCATGAGAAAATATTTGATTCAGCTGTGAAATTATATTTTAATTTCTATCATCATGCATATTCCAGATAGTTGACATCTCTGTTGATGTATGTACATAGAATTCACACTTGTGGATTTTTCCTACAAATGTTTTCAATTTGTACAGCATGTAAAGCTTGTATATTCTCTAATATATGTTTTGTATCTATTGTACATGCATAGCTATATGTTTTGATAGAAAAGGAGATATCTGAATTGCTTGTTTGCTGTATATTTTAGTGCTTTATTGTATATAAGTTTGCCNTTTATTTTCAGTTCATTTGTCGATGAACTCAATGCTTGTGTTTGTGATTGGTTGTGAGAAATTTGAAACGTAATTTATCTACTTGCGTTTTGTATGTATATTATTTTGATTGAATTTACATATTTTTATTGTTTATGATGCACATTCCATGATAAGGATTTATTTGCCATCAGATGTTTGATCATTCCTCTGTTATTCATTTCTATATATTATTTTAAATAATTTGTAATGTTCTTAAGAGATGCTAACCATTCCGTAATGTGCGTAAGGTAAAAATTCAAATGTTCGTTATACAACAGCTAAACAAAAGGGAGAGTATTCATGGCAACCATAATCTCGACCATTCACTTGTAATGAAGGCCCAAATTCACCTCATGCGTATTTCAGAACGGTTTGCACCTCTGTATTACGAACCAATGAACATGAATTGTTCCATGCTGATTTGTATAAAGCACAGTCTAACAGAGTTGCCAACCATGAGGGGAAAATTAAAATGTGAGTGACATAACAGCTGTGCAAATGTGTCAGTAAGCATGACAACTATAACCACCCTCAACCATTCACTTGTAATGATTGCCTTGGATTTATATTAAATAAACCTCATGCATATTCTGGAAACAGTTAGCGCCTCTGTGTTATGAACGGTGACCCATAACCTGAATTGTCCCACATTGATTTCCAATAATCAGCAATAGTGAGTACAGTTGAACTTTGTTATAAAGAGGTTGGATATAGCGAGATACCTGTTATAACAAGATGATCTTGTTGTTCCCAGTTCTTTATAGCTCTTCGGGTTTTTTTACTCTAATATAGTGAGGAACCTGATATATCAAGGTAATTTTCGTGGTCACAAGAACCTTGTTATAGAGAGGTTTCACTGTACTGAAATGGTCCCTCGAGATAAAAGATCACCTTCTGATGTGCACATTATGACGAGGTTAGCCTCTATCTACCTCTTTTAAATCAAACATATATTATCGCGGTCCCAAGAGATTTGACCTGGTAGAGTGACCTGCCAAGAGTCCAACAATCCAGAATATGCATTAGGATTGTACCATAATTGAAATGTATATCACCTAATAGCTGAACCAAATTTACTCATGAGATATAACATGATTCCAATGCTATACAATCTCTCTCATAAGAAAATGCAGCTGTGGCATTTCATTAAAACAAGGTCCTTGTGACCAGAGAAATGACATTTTCATATTGAAACCTTGTTATATCAGGGCCAAACAAGAATAGAATACAAAGACATGGGACCATGGAAATTAATTTGTAATAACAAGAGCTTGTTATATCAGTGCTCTTCATAATGTGGTTTGTTCCTCACCTAACAGCTGAATGAATATCACCTAACAGAATGTATATCACCTAACAGCTGAACCAAATGTACTCACGAGATGTAACATGATCACAATACCATACAATCTCTCCCATGAGAAAATTACCTCTCTATTTATTGAAACATTGTTTTATCAGGGCTAAAATACAATAGATAACAAAGAGGTAGGATCATGAAAATTACTTTAAAGAGTGTGTAGTATCAGTGCCCTTTAAAACGAAGTTGAACTGTATTTTTGAGGTCCCTAGAAATATCATGCAGAGATGTCAACAATCTGCAGTGTGCATGAGGATAGTAGTTGAAATGTGTATCACCGAACTTACCAAATTTACTCATGAGATATAATACATGATGATAATACAGTCAAAACTCGTTATAAAGAGCACTGATATAACAAGCTCTCATTATAAGAAGGTAATTTTCCTGGTTCCAACTCGTTGTATTTTATTGTATTTTGACCCTGATATAACAAGGTTTCAATATAAAGAGATAATTCTGCTGGTCCCAACGACCTCGTTCTAATGAGGTTAGACTGTATCATACAATCTCTTTTATGAGAGGACATTTGATTCACCTGTAAGAGTTGAATTTATAAAGTTTTCTGATTATTATGCATATTACAGAAGGTTAGCATCACTATACCTGCAGGTACATGTACATAAAATTCAATGTGAATTTTCTTACAACCGTTTTCAATGTGTACAGCATGTAAAGCTTGTATAGTCTAATATATGTTTTGTATCTATTGTACATGCATAGCTATATGTTTTGATAGAAAAGGAGATATCTGAATTGCTTGTTTGCTGTATATTTTAGTGCTTTATTGTATATAAGTTTGCCACGTCAAAATGAGGAAAAACAAAATAAAAATCTCAAATCTTAAATTAATTGTCTTTTCTTTAATTGAACTCTTCGAAACTGTACATCTGCTGTTCTCATACCAGCAGGAGACATCCAAATTGTGTAATGTAAAGTTTTTCAATGCTACCTGCACTGCTAAGAGTTATCTAAAGTTTATTTCTGCGCAGCTTCAACAATATGGTGTTTTCGATATCGGTCAACTGTGACGAAGGGCACATCGACCGGAAGTAGTATATCATAGTTTTGCGCGTCTGTTCATTGTTACGTCTTAGCTAGTTGGGCACATAACAATGAGGAGACGGGTAAAACTGTGACGTGCTACTCCCAGTCGATGCTCCCTTCGTCACAGTTGACTGAAATTGAAAACACAGTAAATTTGTCTAGTGAACATAATGAAAATTATATATACTGTGGAACCTTAGAATAACGAGGTCAAATGTAACAAAATTTTGTAATAACGTGGTGATCTTATGTTTGATCTCTTCACAATTCTTTGTTAAGATTACAAAACCTATAAGATGATTATGATGACTTTAAGGTCCTGGTTAGAACGAGGTGCCACTGTTCCCAAAATAAATTCTCCCTTAGCAAAGGCATCATGTGCTTTGAACTAACACATGTGGCTACCAAATCAGCAATCAGATTTATGTATGCATAAAATAAAATAAATATCTTGTTTTGATGGGATGATAATCTAACTGGAAGTCTGCAACCTGTTACTCTTAAAGAAAAGTCTGTCGTTCACAAGCTAATTCTGCTTCTCATTTGCTTCAAGGTGTCTGAGTAATGCTTGTTAATGCCTCTCATCATGGTGGTTTGCTCTCTGTATGTGGAGCTTTCCTCTTCAGCTGGCCACCTTCTCTCTTTTCTTTCCTGTACTGGTGTCTGTGAGGGAATAGAAAAGACAGAAACATAAATGCTGTATACATAAACTATGTTAAAGAATATATTTTTGTTTTGCATCTATTGCCTAAAATACAGTGGAATCTCTTTTCAACAAAGACTTTGGATCAACTCCTTATATTGAGACATGGGTGCCCCAATTCACTAAGTCGTATTGATTACAGTCAACTCCGCATAAGTTAAATTTCTCTCAATCAAATAATCACCTATTTAAGTTGAAATAATCATTAAAAACTTGTTTTATATATTATCATTATTAATATTGATACAAATAGTTGTGGCCAGGGCAGTGTTTAACCGAGTTTCGAAAGGCTTTAAGAAAGACTTGTATCTGTTCTTGTACTGAACACATTACATTATGTGTACTCAGTGCACGAAGTGATACCAGTTGCTCTTAAATTCTTTCTCATCTTGGTGAAACAATATGTATATTCTGTGCAAGAACTAACACCAATCCTTCTTTAAGCTTTTCTTATCTTGGTAAAACATCGCCCAGGGAAATCACATTGTTACAATGAAACTTTGTTATATCAGTGCTCTTTATAATGAGGTTTGATTTTACCTTGATTGCCATCTTCGTCCTGAGTTCCAGACCCGCCCAAAAGACGGCAGCCATTCCTCGCTGGTTGGGGTCACATGATCAAACTTAGCTCCGACACGGTTGGGATTCAGTTTCCTCTTTTTTTGTCGTTCCACTGAAAAATGTTGAAAATTTAAAAATATGCATAAATACAGTCCTTCCAGTAGTGAAAGTGGGGCAAATAGGGTTCCAGCGGTCACCAGGGACAAAACTTAGATCCTCAAAAAATATATGGATGCCAGTTTTCATAATAGCCTGAATTTGGTCCCTGTCAATTTATTTTCGGCCATACATGTACATGTAGCTACATAATTTTTGTGTACAAAATATCGCATTTCAGGTGATTTTCAGGCCCTCTGATAACTTTTGTTTGGCTTCTCTCAAGAATACATTCTTATGATGAGGTGTATCACAGTTATCACACTCTGGAACTTGTTCTGGGATAGACATCTCAATCCGTAGGAAACTAAACAAAGTGATAACACATTGGATTCCCTTCTCTGCTAATTCATTCTGCAAAAATAATGACCAATAATCTTGCAAGGCCTTTCAGTCATAGAATTATGCATAATCATAGAAATCTTTCAATGTAGACCTCCCTGCTCAAAATTATCATCGGGAAAGGTTGGGTGATTTAGGAAATATCAACGCTAAGGTTCTCCTTACAGTGTTTCGTCCAGTCCGCTGCTCCTGGTCCAATCACACCCTGAGTCTGACTGCCATCATCTTGGTCTGTCGATAGCCAGGGTGGCGGGGCACCGGTGTGGATATTCCCTTCTGCTTCGACTTGCTTGGACTAGACAAAAGGAAAAGTAATAGTTGATTGAATCTCATTCTACCAAATTCCTTGGGACGAGCGAAATCATTTCTTTTCCAGTCAACTCTGCCAAGGTGACTAGGGGTTATTTTTCAAATGTTGCAATTTATAGCAAATCAACTGCAAATCAGTTGCATATTATAACTTGTATTTTCATTTGCGCATGGTATGCCCCTCTGATATGACGCGCATGAAACAATGATTTTAATTGGCGCATTCCGATCAATTGCAACCTGCGATCAACTGCAACTTTTGAACAACACCCCCTTAGGCAGAGTTACCTGAAACTGTGTTATATCAGGGCAAAAATACATAGGGAAACAAATACGGCCTGAAATCATTATGAAAGTGTCTTATATCAGAGCTCTTTATTACCAAGGTTTTTTTTTCTACACAACGTGGCCAACTGGGTTATGTTTATATAAAGCTGCTAGTAGACATACGAAAGACTACATGAACGACTGGTGATTAATGATAACCAATAGCGCTGAATTGCACATGAGAAAGAATCAATAATACAACACGACACACAAGCACCGCACAAAGTACGATATTACTCTTTCCAGAGGAATATACTCACATTGGAAGAAGAAGAAGAAGAAGAAGAGTTGTGCGTAGATCTACGAACAGCTTTACAAAACATAAAACTGGTCTGATTTGGGTATAAAAACAGCTTGGTAAATTAACTTGTTGTGTAGCTTTCTATGTAAGGAACTGTATACAATTAGGAATGACACAGACCAACTGACCACAAACTAATACAAGACTCAGAGTAAATTGTCAAACTTGACTGAAACGCCATAACCTAAACAATAATAATAATAATTGAATTTATATGATAAAAATTGATTACTGTACGAGGACCGGGTTCCGGCCATGGGGGTGTAACCGGCCACCAAATCTCATGCAGTTTGTCTATGGCGCGCACATGGCGCCCACTTAGGTTAAATGCGCGCCCAAATAAGCGCACGTACGCTTCAACACAATCCCTATGGAGGCTCAAATCACCAGGCAGGTGGCCGACTACACCCGCCCCATGTCGCTTGGCGATCGCCGATTGCTTCGAGAATATACGGGCGCCATTCATTAAGTTATGCACATCAATTTAAAGCCCGGAATTTCTGCTAAATTATGATCTGAAAATAAACTTGAAATGCTGGATCTTGTGACTTGTGGAAGAGCAAAACTGCTTATATAAGCGGCCGTAAACTGGTGCTCATGAGGTATATATATATATATAAACTGTCAAACTATTCTGTAATTTTCTAGCCGTAACTTACCTGTGTTCGAATAGATATGAGTCCTCCTGATGAGATTACTCCTATGGTTCGAACTCTTCCTAGGATCTGCTTGCCTCTACTGCTGCTTTGGTCACTGCTCCTGAAACACAAGATGAAATAAACACGGATTAGACCACATCTCCTCCACTACTACCAATTGACTCTATTGGCGGTTTTACTAATACAGTGGAAACTCAATATAAAGAGATCTGATGTAACGTACTATCTGCTACAAAGCGGTACAAAATATCTTCCCAACTCTTCATAATTTCTTGTTTTTTAACTCTGCTACAAGGAGATTACCGATATAACAAGGTATTTCCGATGGTCCCAAGCACCTTGTTATACTGAGTTTCCACTGTATAACAATTATGGTGCTTGGGACCATCAAAATACCTTGTTATATCAGTAATCTCTTTATATTAGAGTTAAAAATAATAATTTATATCAGGCAGGGACCAGTATTTTTACCTCTTTATATCAGGTACAGAGTTTCCACTGCAGATGCAAATTTTATACATTCGGTAAACCCAAGCATTCACAACAGTTAAACGCACGCAAAAGAAGTTCCTATCCCTCTTTTTCTGAAGAGAAATGTTGAACAGATGTGGCACCTCTTCAGCAACATAAAAGGGAAAGCTATTCTATTTTGTGATCATATGAAGTTATTGTGGATGCTTGAATGAAGTTGTTTACTTTGTCCCAGTCCTTTTTCATTATGATTTTTTTTTACTTCAGTTACTCAAATTTTCTGTATTGACATCAACATAAAGAATACCTTGCTTGCGTATTTGATGCACCATCTAATGGGTGACCTTGTTTTGACGTAGACATTGAGTGATCAGCTTGTTCAGGGGTTTCCTGGGCATACTGTAACCTCTCCGCTTCCAGCCTGCGTATTTTGGCTGCGCTCTGAAAATGTGTGAAGGAAACATAAGAAAAACATTGGGTCATGAAATACTGTTAAGAGTAATTTCAATGTATATAGCTTACTAAGGAACTGGTTTATTAACTAGTAGTGGTTTGAAATCTCATGAAATTGATAAATTTGGACATTCTCTTTAATAACATATATTTTAGGTCTTTACATATAGGAATTTGGGAAAGCCTCTGTAGGCCTAAACACACTCCTGAGAAATCTGATCAACAAAAAATATTGAAATGAGTTTTTTACACAGTGGCTTCCTCGTAAATCTGGCCTATACATGTATTGCTTGAATTGGACAACCCTCCTTTTATAAAGAAGACAAAGAGATAATCCAAACCCTCCTACACATTCTCAATTTGTGTCAGATATTCAGATAAAAAAAACAGGACTTAAAGACAGAAGATTGGATGCTCAAATTGTTCATTTATGCTTAATATTACATAGGTAAGCTTTGTCATCAACATACACAGCCCTCCATTTAATAAAAAAAAAACAGAGAAAATGTTAAGTGAAATCTATAAAAAAAAAAAAAAAACATTTTCACTGACCTCTTGTAATTCTAGATGGGCTTTGTTTTCAAACTGGTCAAGGGCTAGGGCCATCTTGGTCTTGTACTTGCTATAGTCCTCGTCAGTGAAGACCAGGCGCTGTTTGATCTTTTCTGGTTCACCATGATGCTGACGGTAGTACTTGTTGGATGCGACTCGGTGGGATTCACTGGGTGAAAAGAGAAGAAAGTTGTGTGAAGCTGTCATAATTTTAGATATAAATTATTTTACAAAAAATTAAATCACATAATTCCTTTCCGAAATTGGCAACACTAACATTTTTATTATCTTTTAAAAACATTCTAATTCTATCTAATGTTACCATCGCTAAAATGAGTGTCAAAATGTTAATTGTGGCCAATTTGCCTGAAAAATTAGAATTTTTACATGTAAATGTGTTGCCAATTTAAGGATTTGTGGCAATATTAGTGGTTGTTTTCATTCAAGAAATTCTCCACGACAAACAGCAATGAGTGGCACACTAGTCAAGATTTCACCCGGGTTCAGTGTAGCACAATGTAAATGAATTCTTTGCTGAAGGAACCATGACCCTCTGGTTGAAAGGCACGAGTCAGATCCACTACAGCTTGATGCTTCCACAATTTCAAAGTGGTCTGGTTTTAGTAGTGTATGTTAATATGAAATAAAGAAGAGCAAAAGGATAATTTCTCACCTGCACAAGTGTTCGATAAACATTGCCAATTTGACTGTAAGCAGGCCATCCTGGGCGTGCCTTGGGACATCACATGAGCAGAAGATACACCAGTAGGAGGAGCCCTTCTCGTAAGACCCTTCAACGACTTCTGGGCTGCCAAGGAGGGCCTCTGCCGCTTTTACCTGTGATTTAGGTCAAGAAAGTGAAAAAAATGAACAATAAATACACATAACAGACAAGATCCATCATTCAGAATGTATCTTCTGCTTTTTCTATAGTGTATCATACTTCAGAATGCTACAAATCTGCAAACTGGTCAGATTTGTTTCCATCTAGAAAGCCAGCAAAACCCTACACGTTTTTTGAAATAAAGACTCAAATTTTGCAAGATATTGAGCATACTTTGAAAGGTTTTCTTCACAAAGTTTAGAGCTTTGAGAGTGGGTACATAGGTTCAGTTGCTATTGCTATTTTCTTTTTATTCTCCTTTCTTTCTCTTACCTCCGTATCATCATTTCCCATTTCTCTGTCTCATCTCCTGATCCATTATCTTTCATTCCTCATCTCTTCCTCCATTGTCCTAACCTTCTCTCTAAATTCTCTCTCGTTTTGATATTTCTTGATTCCTCTCTCTCTCTCATCTGCCACTCATCATGTATCTTACCCCTCCCATTTTCTCTTTTCCCGTCTTTTTCCATCCTTCCCTCTACTCTATCTCTCTGTTCCTGTTCATGTGTTTATATCCTCAACAATCCTCCTTGACCCTCGCCCATCCTTCTCTCCCTCACTCTCTCTTTCCCGCCCTCCCTCCCNATTGAAAGAGACGAAGAGAAGATAACCAAAAGGAGAAAGAAATTAGATGAAGAGAAAGAGAAACAACAACATGATCAAGAGGTAACAAAATGCAATTTAGTCTACAAGTATTACTAGTGTTATCTATCTCGTTAGTAAATCTATTGAGCTCTGAATAAACAAAGTGCCTTAGCCAAGACGTTGATTCATGACCAAGAAATAGCAAGTTAGTAAGTTGTGTACTGTCATGGGGTCTGGGGTTGACCTCCAAACACATCTTTTGGATGTTGAAGTTAAAGGTCAACTCCAGTTTCGAACAATATACAGTGTTTAAATATATTGTGTAACAGTATGCAGTTGAGAAAATTAAGATTAAGCTGCTCTATCTATTGGTCGCAAAATAACGAAAGTTACTCATGCACTATCAAGATATCTATGAAAGTTGAATTTAATGCGGATATTCCTATGGAAGCAGCATTTTACATGTTTGGTTTTACAAAATACTAAGCATTCATGTTTGTGCCTAATATTTGTTTGCATCTGCCACTATTAGGTGGTGCCAATGGCATTATTTGAACTTAGTTTAGATACACTCTTACTATTCAAATAAATTCCAGGATCTAGCAGTTATGTTTTTGTTTTTTTTCTTTCATTATTTTTCATTACATTATAAAAGGCTTTAGTGTATGTTTGTAAAAATAACAACATCTCTCTTTATCTCCATACCCCACATCTCTCTGTCTGTTTACAGGAGGTATTAGAGATGAAGGGAAGAACAGGAGATGCATCACACATGGAGGATATGCAGAAGGAGAGAGAAGATCTCGTCTTGGCGATCAAGAAGGAGAGGAGGATGCTACAAGAACTGGAAAAGGAGAAGAAACAGATGGAAGGCAGAGTGAAGAGTCTACATGCTCAATCAAGGTGAGTTTAAGGGAGATGGAGAGAAAAGAAGGGTTGGATAAATATGGAGGAGTGAAAGAATGAGAATGTGAATAAGAGAAAGAGGAGAGGATGGAGAAGGAAAAAGAAGGAGGAGAAGAAGGAGAACAAGAATGTGAAGAAGGGGAAGAGGAGGGGAGGGAGAAGGAAAAGAAGAAGGAGAACAAGGAGAACAAGGAGAACAAGAATGTGAATAAGAGAAAGAGGAGAGGAGGGAGAAGGAAAAGAAGGAGGAGAAGAAGGGGAACAAGAATGTGAAGAAGAGGAAGAGGAGGGGAGGGAGAAGGAAAAGAAGAAGGAGAAGAAGGAGAACAAGGAGAACAAGAATGTGAATAAGAGAAAGAGGAGAGGAGGGAGAAGGAAAAGAAGGAGGAGAAGAAGAAAGAACAAGAATGTGAAGAAGAGGAAGAGGAGGGGAGGGAAAAGGAAGAGGATGAGAAGTATATGTTAGTGATTCCAGTATATATTAATAATTCCATTTTAGGAATGTTTATTCCTTGAGCTAGAATTAGAATATAATGAGGAGTATTTGAGAAACAGAATAGAATCTGATTTCTTTGACATTCTTCATCCTATCAATATTTCTAAGAATGTTTCAGTTGCATCATCATTCTTTCCAACATTTTAAAACCAATATCCTCTCCCACAGACATTTAAATGGGGGTCTTGATCGTGAGATGACGAACGGTTACCATGACGACCCCTCAACACCGCATGAAGCTCGAGGGAGGAGGAAAGTGGATGTCCCTGAAACCCCCTTAGTTGATGCACTGGACCTGAACGAGTTGGATCCATTGACTCCGTCCCCCACGAAGCAGGTCCGACCTATGGTACATCCTCGGGACCTGCGCAAATCACCAGCCGAGCGGGACGCTCCATTTGCTGCAGGTAGAATTTTTTTTGATTAAGCATGTTTCTCTCTGCTGATCAGGGGCCCGTAAAATAAAAGAGATATAACGATCAAACCGCAAACTTCACTACATGATTTTCCATAGACTTGCGATGATAATAATATTGAACGACTTTTATAAAGCGC
>BQKZ01009219.1:18155-38241 GCA_036244855.1 Temnopleurus reevesii
ACTCAATGAATGGTTGAAGAAATAAATGAAATCTAACTCATAAAGTAATTTCTTGTCATCATTTTCATTCAATTTTTCAGGGACCAAATGAAATGTTTGAGGGATCCAGGAACCATAACTTCAAGACCAGTTGCTGTTTTAGTGGAACTCATAGTAGATTACTGAAACTTTATAAATATGTGGACAATTCTATGAAATCTCAAACTAACTCCTTGTCAACATTGTTTTCCTTTTTCCAAGGACCAAATGAAAAGTTTGAGGGATCCAGGAACCATAACTTCAAGACCAGTTCCTATTTCATCGGACCAAAGCACCTCTGGAACTCACAGTAGATTAGTAGAACTCAATGAATGGTTGAAGAAATAAATGAAATCTAACTCATAAATTAATTTCTTGTCATCATTTTCATTCAATTTTTCAGGGACCAAATGAAAAGTTTGAGGGATCCAGGAACCATAACTTCAAGACCAGTCCCTATTTCATCAGACCAAATCTTCTCAGGAACTCACAGGGACTAGTAGAACAGAATTATCTGAAATCTATAACATCAAATAATATCCTTTTCAACAATTTTTGTTCCATTTTTCAGGGACCAAATGAAGAGTTTGAGGGATCCAGGAACGAAAACTTCAAGACCAGTCCCTATTTCATCAGACCAAATCTTCTCAGGAACTCACAGGGACTATCAAATAAAATCCTTTTCAACAATTTTTGTTCCATTTTCAGGGACCAAATGAAAAGTTTGAGGGATCCAGGAACCATAACTTCAAGACCAGTCCCTATTTCATCGGACCAAAGCTCCTCAGGAACTCACAGCAGACTGGTAGAACTGAATGAGTGGTTGAAGAAACATCGGATGAGCGGAGCATTGAATGTGACAGATCTAGAACCTACATTGTATCCTTTTTATCAAGAATCGAATCCTCATATTAATTGAAATCTTATTAAAATGAACATCCACTGTTAAATGGAATATTGAATGTTGCAGATCCAAAACTTACATTATCTTTTTAAGCCATAATTTATGCAGGTAACATGCAAGTTCACAGTATAGTTTTGTCCCACAAAAATAGAGCGAGTTTTGGAAAGGAAATTTACCTTGTTATAACAGGAATCTTGTCAGACCTTCTTATACAAATTTTCTATTGTATTACATGAGATAACTGTACCTGGTTGCAAAATAATAACCAATTTTAACATTTATCTATGGTGCAAAAGATTGGATTTTCTTATTTTTTCTCCAGACTTCATTATTTGTTTGATTGATAAATACAGTGGAACCTCAATATATTGAGGTCCTTGGGACCAGAAAAATCACCTGTTAATATCAAAACTTTGTTATCCCATAGGAAAAATACAATTAAATGCAAAGTACTGGGATAAGAAAAAATCACCTGGTCATAACAAGAGTTTGTTTGAAAAGCAGTAAGCTAGATGATGATCTGTTAATAGTTCAATATTTTTCTTAACCTTGACCAATATTTCAGATCAGGGAGCGAGAATGTTCGGTCAGCAAATCATTCCAATACAGGGTCCAGCTTGACCGCCCAGAAGCCAGCTCAGACCAGGCTAGAACTGGACTCCAATAACCAGATCAGAGTGAGGGAGGTCAGGTGATCTCTAATCTACTGACCACATGATGGATCATGTGATAACTCTCNCAGTAGCATAAAGATTTGTGATTAAATGCTAATTTGAAATATCAATTTCGATCGGATACTGGTGGACATCAGTCCTTTGAATAAAATGCCCATGCAACAAAGATCTTGATTAGCCATTATGATTAGCGATATATTGCAAACCTTTATGTTAAGAGTCACAGGAGTCAAAATAAAGCTTATTTTGGGGATCAATTTTTTTTAAAACAGGATATATTGAGTGGATTTAATTCACATTGGGAACCTTCTATAAACTTGAGGTTCAGGTTAGGTTTGCCCATGTTACTTTGGACACAAGTTGTTTGAATATATATTTTATTTTTTTCATATTTTGCTTTCATTATTATATTTTGTTGTGCAAGAATTGGAAATAAATGTCACAAGATGTAATGTATCCTTGTCAAATCTATTTCTATACATGGTTTTTGTTTGGTTAACACAGACTTTGATGGTGAAGAAGAGGATTATGAGAGAGGTATAAATGGAAGGAAAGCTACATCTCACAGGACGAGAGGGAGAAGAAATACATATGATGATGATCAGGTAAGGCTATGTTAACACTTTCAAACCTAAACTGATTATCAGCTTATTCCCTAAGCCACCTGAAACAAAAACTAATTTATTTTTTAGTATCCTGCATATGGAATATGTGGTCAATGGTGCTTGTAACTTGTCTATGTAACCATCACAACGCACGCCATCAGATTTTGTTTAAAAAAATTGTTCACAACTTTGTCATGTTCTAGCAGCAAAACTATTCCATATTTCTAGTTACTAAACTTTATAGATAATGTTTAGCAAGTACAGTGCCATCTTCACTGCAACAAATTTTGGGTATACCATTTATGTTCAATGAGTAAAACAAAGACTTTTAAAGAATGTTTTGAATGACAATTTGTATTTTAAATGCCAAGATTTGAAAACAGAATGTTTAGAAATGGCCACTTTCATATGGAAGGTTGAAAGAGGACAAACAATCATACACAAGATAGTTGTGGAAAGAAAAAAAATCTATATATCTTTGAAACAGATTTTGGGGCATTTTCTTCAAGTTTAAATGAATGTTGTGATCTAACTCTCTCTCTCTCTCTCTTCTGCTTTGTTTCATCAGATGTTTGATCCACCAGTACCATCGAGACATAGAGGGCGCAAGGCATGGCAAGAACAGTATTTAGACTCAGACACGTCAGATTTTGATGAAACTGCAGCCCGTCAGAAAATGGTCCAAAGGTAAGTGAAGGAACAGATATGTCAACCTTCTGAATTGTTTATCAGGTTACTGTTGATCGTACATGTAAGAGCAGGCTTACTTAAAACATTGCAAAGAAAATAAAACTGCTAGACATTCATGTTTGAAACTCCCTGAATCTTCTCCTTTTTCAATTGAAGCAATTTTTTCTAACAAAAATTATAATATAGATGTAATAGATATATTTTTTAAATTTTCCAGTAATGAATCTTTGATAAATTGTCATTTATAGTGATCTTCAATTGCGGCTTGCGGAAGAAAATGGCGCCATCCGCCGAGCTAAGGACTTCCTGAAGCGTCAGAAAAAGCAGCTAAGCAAGCAGAAGTCCGCCTTGGAAGATGCTAAGCTGGAATATAGGAGAGACCTCAGGCAAGGCTTTGATGAGAATGGAGGTCCAGGGAAAGGCGTGCCACTGATCTATGACGATGTCAGGCTTGGATTGGAAAGGGTAAGGATAGAGGAATGGTCAAAGGTCACAGGGGCGTAAGGCTTTGATTTGAAACAAAAAATATGGATTAATTGGGGGAGGGGCTGCATTCAATCACACTTCAAAAATCATAGAGGTCATGAAACTTGTGCAAATATTTCAGAATGTTTTGTCCCAAACCCGGAATTTCTTTGGTCTATGATATATAGATGTAGAGCAAACTTGGTGTGCTGGTCACATATCTGTTACAAACATACTGTTTTCTGTGCAATAAATTTCTGAATTGATAATGCAAGGCTGTATTTTATGTACTTATCATCAACATCCCAACCCATGGTAATTCTAGATGTAAGTGTTTATTGAATGATATGACTTACCATGATTTTGCTTGATATTACTATGGGGGTCTTGTTCAAAATCAACTGCAAATCAGCTGCAACTTTGCACATTGTAACACACATTATTTAACAAGACGCGCATGAAACAATGATTTTGATTGGCACGTTCCGATCAACAGCAGCCTACGATCAATTGCAACTTTTGGACAACACTCTCTTAGAGTATCATTACAAAGTGAANATTCAACAAGAGCACCCGCAAATTCAGCAATTCATTAGGATACGCCTCAATAATTATGCTATTAACAATATACATAGTTCATGTGTAAACAAACCCCCCAAAATACAAGTGCATACATACAGGTATATGTAATAATCATGTATAGAATATATAATGGTGATCTCATATCTCAGTAGGCATACTGCTATTTATATTGAACTACATGTACAGTGGAAACTCAGTATAAAGAGATCTGATCCAATGAAATATCTGCTATAAAAAGGTAAAAAATCTGGTCCCAGCTCTTTATAACTGACTGCTAAAAAGAGAGTTCTGTTATAACAAGGTAATTTTAATGGTCCCAAGCACCTTGTTATACCGAGTTTCCACTGTATAGAAAATATAGTGATGATCTCGTACCTCAGTAGGCCTACTGCTATTCATATCGAACTACCCCAAAAGATTTCATATTCAAACTCAAAAGTCTAAGTCTCTACTTTCATGATAGAAAAATGCAGAAACGTTTGACAGCAATGCTATACACATATCATCCATGGCAGAAAGAAGAATCTAAAAATTGGTAAACCTGCCGAAAATTTCGGAAATGACTTTCCGAAATTGAAATCAATACTAAAGATCACCGCACACTACCCAACTTTTTAGTTGCATGACCTTGCGACCAATTTTGCAAATATTGAAACACAGTACAGCGGAAACTCGGTATGGCGAGGCGCTTGGGTCCATCTAAAATACCTTGCTATAGCCGTAATTTTTTTATAGCAGGGTTACATGTATAAAACAATAAGTTACAAAGAGCTCGGACCAGATTTTTACCTCTTTATACCGAGTTTTCACTGTATAAGATGCCATCTTCAGGCGAGGTACTCGATACTTGAAACTTGAATAAGTATCAAGTATGAAGTGCCTCATCGTGACAAGACATATTAGCGAGGTTACGCACCATTTTCGACTGGCTTAGCTCGGCTTCGCTGGTTGCCAGTGACAAGAGCGGCGAAGAGCAGAATTTTACAACGGTCTTTGCTCAATCCGTGCCTACTATGAAAATCTTTGGATTTCGGCGTGAAAGCTCGATTCCTGACGTCACACTCAATTAGCATACTGCCGTTGAGCGAGTAGCGTATTAAACAGAAATTAAGAGCAACGGGGGGAATAAGGACAGGTTAGCAAGAACGCAGGAATCTGACGAATTCTCCCATCGTTGAGCCGCTCCGTTGTCGAGCGTAAACTCGGTATTATAGCGCTTCAGTACATGTATTTTCAAAATTGGTTGCAAGGTCATAAGACTTTAAGTCAGGTAGTGTATGGTGACATTTAATATGAAGCCCACTGATCAGGCTCACAGCTTTGTTAGATTGTTTGAATGAGACCCATTACAGTGAAACCTCTTTATAACGAGATCCTTAGGACCATGAAAATTACCTTGTTATATCAGGTTCCTCTCTATATCAGGGGAAAAAACAAATAACTATAAAGAGCTGTGACAAATAAAATCATCTTGTTATAACAGGTATCTTGCTATATCCAACCTCTCTATAATGAGGTTCCACTGTACCACAAATCGTAATGGTAATTTATCTGAAAGCCTTGGACAGAACCAGTACATAAAAACTAAAGAATATTAACTATGTGCATATTCACTGAATTTATTTGCACCTAAAAATATACAGCAATGAACAATGAAGGGGCAATATGCCACAACAAATATAATACAAGGGTGTTTAATTACAATTGACAAAGGAAGATTTGGAATAAAATGATCAAATTGATTCAGATTCAGACAACAATGTGGATTGTTTTCAGCATGCAACAAAAGATTGCTTTACAACTCTAAATAAAAGCACAATCATTTATATTTTCAAAGTTTGTGCTTGAGTGATTATTCAATACACCTTCTGAAGAGACAAGATTAAAAGACAACATCAGGAATTTCAATTGAGGGTACATCTCTTTCCAAATCAGATTGGTTTACAATTCAGAATTATAGTGACAATCAATTTGAATTTCAAAATTTCTTCTCAAATTATTTTTTAGTATACGTCGTGAAAGACAAGATTAATAACCAACTTCATGAATTTCAAATCTGCTACATTTCTTTCAACAGGAGATGTGTTAATAATTCTAAATAAAAGTACAACCGATTTAAATTCCAAAAATGTTGCTTGAATTATTTTTCAGTATACCTCATAAAAAGACGAGATTAGATAAAAGCAGAAATCGTGAATTTCAAAACTGCTACATTTCTTTCCAAACAGGATTGGTTAATAATTTTCAAAATTCTGGTATGAATGATTTTTCAATACACCCCCTGAAGAGACAAGATTAAGACATCAAGAATTTCAATTGTGGGTACATCTCTTTCCAAATCAGATTGGTTTACAATTCAGAATTATAGTGACAATCAATTTGAATTTCAAAATTTCTGCTCAAATTATTTTTTAGTATACCTCGTGAAAGACAAGATTAATAACCAACTTCATGAATTTCAAATCTGCTACATTTCTTTCCACAGGAGATGTGTTAATAATTCTAAATAAAAGTACACCGATTTAAATTCCAAAACTGTTGCTTGAATGATTTTTCAGTATACCTCATAAAATGACAAGATTAAACATCATGAATTTCAAAACTGCTACATTCCTTTCCACACAGCATGCAGCATTAGTTAATAATTTTCAAAATTTTTGTATGAATGATTTTTCAATACACCCCCTGGACAGACAAAATTAAATGACAACATCAAGAATTTCAATTATGGGTACATCTCTTTCCAAATCAAATTGGTTTACAATCCAGAATTAAAGTACAATCAACTGAAATTTCAAAATTGTTGCTTGAATTATCTTTCCAGTAAACCTCATGGAAGGACAAGATCAAAAGACAACATCATGATTTTCAAACCTGGTACATTTTGTTCCACATGAAATTGGTCAATAATTCTAATTAAAAGTGCAACCAATTCAAATTTCAAAATTTTTGCTTGAATCATTTGTCAGAATACCACTAAAAGATGATTTAGGATTTCAAATCTGGGTGTATTCTTTCCACTTGAGATCGGTTTACCATTCTAAATAAAAACACAATCAATTCAAAATCAAAGATCATGGCTTAAATGGTTCAGTAACTTACGAAAAGACAAGATTAAAGCCCAAGTACAGTTTTGGTAAAGATGAAGAAATGTGAATTTTGGGGATATTTATCATGACATGTAATTGTTATACACATTTTTAGACCATAGTATATTTTCTTACGAACTGATTCTTTTGAAAATTTGAATTTGACCCTTAAATCCTATTTAGCGCCCTCTCTTGGTTATAGCATTATTTTGTTCGTTATCGAGCATATACAAAGTTATTTCCAAGATTTGACAATAGAATGCTATAGAGATATACACAACAATTAAATTCTTAAATTTTCATCCAATTCAAAGAATGGAAAGTTGTCCTTTATCAAGATTATTACATATCACTGATTTCAAATGTAGGTGTATGAATTTCCACATGGTCTACAATTAAAATAAATTATTCAAAATCAGAGTTGGTCACACAAAGGAGACACTGTGCTATGCTACAATACAAAAATATAAGAAGGTAGCTCTGTAGGAGAAGAGGGGAAAGTACGACAAGAGGAAAATATATACAACAGTTCAATACAAAATCATTTAACCCTTCCAGGATGATTAAACAATTTTTGTGATTTGGTTCAATAACTTTCGATTAAGTGCTCTAAAAATTATGCAAGAAGCATGATGAGCAGAACAAGAACAAATTCTACACGAAACTTGATCATTGCTACTGCGTGACCGTTCGCTGTTTGACACCCTCACTGGCCTGGTGCACTTTTTGATGAACACAGCTTTGAGATGGTAAGCTCTAGAACTCGAGCAATGGATTACCACCCCACATCTTGGTGTGACGAAAGTATCCAGGTGCCATTGATCTACATGCTTTCAAATCAGTATAACAAATTTGAAATTCATACCATCTACTTTGAACAACTCAAAATGGAGGATCTTAGGAAATAGGTCAAGTCTCTGGAAGGTAAAAATCAAAAGGTTCAGGATGCAGAGCCAACACAAGACCCCTACTTTCTTTTTGGCAAGATGTTATAAACATTCATAGGGGATAAGCCTACAGATGGGTATTTCCATGGGGTTGGGTCCACTTTTCATGCAAAGTCCATGTAACATAGTGATCCACTTTGTCACTTCACCATGAAGATCAATTCAGATCTTCTTAAGCTTCGATTTATTGATGAAAATTGCTTTTTTTTCCTCAGTTATACACATTTGGATTTGAAATCTTTTCTGGATTTGAAGGTACAGGTATACAAAAATTTCACTACCTTACATGGACATCCCACTGCTTTTGCATGTGCAAGAAATTGTCAGGTATCAAATTCCAATATGCTATGGTCTTTGAGGAATACTTCTGGGTGAGATACTGTTATTGGGGTAATGTCATTATTGGACTGTATTTGCCTGGTTTGAAAAAGCCACAGACATAGGGCTTTTGGTTGTCACAAAAATGGACCCAACCCCGTGGAAATACCCAGATGGCAAATTGAATCCTGGAACTAAGTATATCAAGGAGTTACATGTAGGATGTAGTATACAGGTTTGGGGGAAAGCTAGTATCCAAACATGATTTACTTCATGATAGAACTTCCAGTCGAAATGAGGAAACAAATCATTATTATTTCTTGTGCTTTTCTCACAAATTAAAAATTACAGTACAATTATAGGAAAACATGAGAAATACAACCTGAAAGGCAATTTTCAATAAAATTACTATTAAACATATGAATAAAAACCTGAAAAGTTGTTACCAGATGTTTCAGGGATTTATACTCTATTTTAAGTCAAATTTTCTTCATGAAATTTGTCCTAAAAAAATGACAAAATAAAAGAATAAAAACAATTTCTGACCGAATGAAGCAATTATTAAAAAAAAATCATTCTTGAGCACCAAAACAATTATTAGGGCCTCATTGCCGAATGGTTGGCATCTCTGGTATTAGATGGAAAGAGGAGAGGATGAATAGGACAGTTTCAACCAACAAATAACCTTGCATATCCTGGCATGGAGTATATACAAAACAACTGGTTTCATAAAACACAAGATAAAAAAAATATATACAGTACATTGTATATTTACAGAAGAAAACTAACAATTTCAGAACATAAAACATATATAATGCAGATAAATATATTTTGCTTACCTGTTATCACTCTAAGGGGGTGTTGCTCAAAAGTTGCAATTGATTGCAAGTTGCAGTTGATCGGAATGCGCCATTCAAAATTAATGTTTCACGCGCGTCTTGTTAAATGCCCATATCGTGCGCGAATGAAAATGTGTGTTACAATAGGCAAAGTTGCAGTTGATTTGCAGTTGATTTTGAGCAACACCCCATAAATCTGATTACAATGGGAAAACTGGTACATATCTAATGTTCTGAGCTTTTACAGTGATAACAGGTAGAAAACAATTTGGATTTGCACTGTATTAGTTTGCACAACAGAAATCAGCAACTAAACTGATCTTTCTTTTATCACAAAAAATCAGAATCATGAGATCATGATGCTGCACTCACATTTTCTAAAAAATTAACAATTGATTCTGGAGAATATTTAATTTCACGTTAAGTAATTATATGGCATGATTGTCTTTTAAAGCCAATTATGTACTACATATTAGAGTCAAACTTGCCTAGGTTGAGTCTGTTGGAACTGAAGAAATAACTCCAACTGAGAGAGAATGTTACTTATAAGGAGTGAAAACAACTTGGAAATCCCTTCGGCTTTAGGTGATTATTTGACTTGGGTGAGGTTGACTGCATGTTCTTATTTCAGTTTTTTTCAGTTTATTTTATTTTCATTTCCAATCAAATAAAAATATAGTGAAAAATAAATTACAAAGTTCAAAATCAATCAAGATACATAAATAAATTCATACATTAAAAGTAAACATGTGGTATAATAGTACGATATTTAGACAACAGAAATAATGATAGGACTGGAAATGGAGGGGTATACTAAAAAGCATAGCTTGCAGAATATATACCCCTCGAAAAAAAATATAGAAATTAAATGTGTGCAAATAAATATTACTATTACTATTATTCAAAGAGAGGAGTCCACGCAAATATCTCAGTATAATTTGAACAGCTTATTTTGCGTACAAATACTCATAATAGGCTGAGCTGTGCTTCCTGCATTCGCGTTGTTCAGAACAACTTGCGAAAGTCAACTACACTAGCTGTACCATCTGTGGTTCGTTTTCAATGAATGACATAAAAAAAAAAAATTCTTTAAAAATTTGCAAAAAAATTATTGATCAGCATTGTGATTTTAAACAACAGCAAGTGAATAGGCCGGTTTATTAATGAATTAAAATGTATGTACACGTTTCTTGCCAAGGAACATAGTGATGGCCCCGTAACATAAAGGTTAGCGATTAATCGCTATTTGAGTTTGCGATCAATTGCAAACTTTAGTACATGATTTGCCATAGACTTGCGATTGAATTAGCAATCAATTGCAAACCTTTATGTTACGGGGCCCTGTAATGAACTGTCATATGTGGAATCCAGTCTGCATGCATTACTTTATGCTATGTTGGGCAATCCTTGGGCTAGCTTTCAAGAACAACCTTTGTGTACAGAGAATGCATTAAACCTGCCTATTCATTGAATGCATGATAGATGATTGTGATGATCAACCAAGAAATTATATAAATAAGTTCTGCACCACTAGTATAAATACAACATCATAATTTCAGCAATGTAAAAGTACAGTGCAACTGAGAATATTAGTTTATTACTATAAAACTCAGGGTAATGGACTATTGTTCTGACCTTAAGTAGTGATAACAAATAGCATATAATTCTGACTTGCGATATAGGTAGCATTTTCTCCAATTTCATCCCATTTCTTAGAGAAAGGGAATGTTGATGCAGTGATGTAGAGATGGCAACAGTTGGAGAATATTCACGAGGCGAACAGTAAAATGTGAATAATATGACAAAAGAACAAAGTGAGAGCTAACATGGTAATGACTCGGCGGTTCACTTGTAATGAATACCTTTAAAGGTAAATTGCCATCTCGTCCAATGCCATCTCGTCCAATGACCGTTTTGTCCAAACGCGCTTAGTCCAACATTACTTCGTCTATAAACATTTCGTCCAATAAACATTTCGTCCAATTGCCGCTTTGTCCAATATCCCGCTCATCCAATAGCCATTTCGTCCAATAGCCNTATTTGTTTTTACCTCTGAACCCTTTAAGATATGGAAATCCAACTCATGCGTATTCGAGACATATATGAAGAATAACTTGAAATCAATTTTCATAAAATTTAAAACATTATCTGCTTTCCATGGGGAAAAAAAATATGATAGACTTGGAGCTCTATAATGGTTACGATGAAGATATTGAAGTAAAACAATCAGACATATCTACTAATTGTTTTACATGGGAGACTTGGGAGGTGATTCTTGTCCAAATTCGTATTGCCAAAATAAAAGGCCCTATTCCTATAGACCACCGGCAGATTTGGCAGCACTGCTTTCTGGGCGAGTGCTTGCAAATGAAACCCGAGTCAATTTTATTCAAACTAAGAACATACTGTAAATGGTAAATTAAAGACTGTATTGTGTGAATATTTTTAATGCGGCCCAAAAATGGAATTAAATATCTGAAGGATCATCTCTCCCAAAACTAATCTATGCCTTTAAGTACATCCCTAAAAACTAAGAAGTCAAATATCACAATGCATTAAATGAGTTCATGGAGCATAATGTTGTGCTTAAGTACTTTGGCAAGCAAATGAGTTGTTTATTTTGTCTCAGAAAAATGAAACCCAATTTTGGTCAAAAATACCAGACAGGGTTAGCACCTTTCATGGAGAACAAACTTCCCTGACTTCTTCCCCCAAAAATTATAAAAATTCAAGCATAACCAAATTCTCGAAATTCACTCATTCCAGCAAAATTTGACAAATCGTCAATAACCGCCTCAATTTCAGGCCAGGGCAAGGGATGGCAATGCATTGGCCCAGCTTAATTATTGTAGAAGGTTGTAGTAAATTTATACTAGAGCATAAATTGGAAATAATTTTATATTTTGGTTTGTTCACTTTGAGAATATTTGGCAGTAACATGGGATCTGCTAAAAAGTTGGCCAAACTATGAAATAGAGCTCTGCAAGCCCATCTGATACCCAAAATGCACATTTTTCAACCATAATTGAATGCAACAACCACTTGCACAAATAAATGAAGATGTTTTTCAAAGACAACTGAGTTTAATTGAAGAGAGTTGATCAGTTGACACACGACATGCAAACGTAGAACGTAGGTAGAATGACGTTTCGGCCGCTGTAAGCTGCTAGCCTTCATCCCACTATAATGAGCATAGATCACGCTGCGTGTAATTGGAGTTTATTGAGTTTACCTGAGTTTGTTTAAATGTTTATCGTTTTTAACTGCCCTTCTGATTTTTATTGTGTGGGGGGGACTAACTGGCCCAGGGTAAAAAATTCTTTTTAGATTTTCCCTCTGAATATTGCCCCAATATATTCTGCCGTGGGGAGGGGGGATATTTTAGAGAGGACGGAGGCTATTGTTAAAGGCGGGGCGACATGATGTTCAGGGCGTGGCTAAATGATCGCTGCCATTTTTATTACGAATATTGGCGAACAGAAAATCATGACATTTTAAGCCTGGAATAGCGAGCGAGCATAAGTTATATTTCGCTAGCTCACATCTCCGCAATCGCATACGTATGCGTTTCGTACATTCTTAGAAAAATCGAAGCCGAAGAGGGAAGGAATCGTGGATCGGATATTCGTACGAAGTTTTCCGAGTGTCTGAACTTGGCAACGTGCGTAAGCAAGGAAATGTTCAAATACTGTTGTTGCCAATACACAGCACGCCGTCCGTGCGCACACGCAACCAGAAGTCCTGTCGATCATGACGGACCGACTTTAAGGTTCAAAGGTCTGTTCGCCCTTTTCCCCACATATTTTTTACACTGAACTGGTCTCACTACCCATCCCATTTGACCTTGGATATTTGGTGTTCCCTTTTTTTATTTTTCTGATTTGGGGGTGCACTTATAAATGCACCCTTTGGAAAGATGGCATTGCCCTAAAATAACAAATTCCATTCCTAACGGATCTGTATTGGAAGTAAAAGCAATAATCAAGCAGCCATATTAAGGAAAAGGATACAACCACAGACAAGAAACTTCATCTGAAGACGCATACTAAATCATGGAGACACCTCAAGAATTTTCAGGTTTTCTCTGTCCCAGTCAAAAGCTAATGCCTTAGCCTGTGGGTCATCAAAGTCATCATACTTGACAGTGTAGAAGGTGTAGAGATTATTCAGATGACCAAACTGTTCTTCGTCTAACTTCAGCAGCTCACTGGCAGTGCTCTTGTGTTGCACAATACCTTCATACCACTTGTATAGCCCATGTTTTCCCATGCTGCAGCGATGTCGGATGCGTTTACCAACAATCTTATCGCCAGGGAAATCATCCTCCTTCTCTGTATCCATCTCAACATCCTCCAATGACTTGTCCTTGCGTTCTGCTTTTTTATTTGTCAGGGAACTTTTGTCCGCAGGGGTATCTTCGTTATCACCATCAGGACCAGTTTCTGTCTGGTGCATTTCTCCATTTTCATTCGGAGAATTGTTCTTGCGCTTCTCCAAGCCTATCGCTTCTCCATCGTTCTGTTTCTCGTCGCAGATGGCTCCATCTATTGTGTCTAAGTCTGGAGGTTCTGCATCGTCCTCCTTGTATTTCTCTAGCTCTTCCTCCGTCATATTCTCAAGAAATTCGTCCACTTCTTTCTCCTGATCTCTGATATCTGTGTTGTCGCTGTTATCATCCTCCAGTCGCTCCTAATGATGATCATTTTTTCTTGGAGACCGCCTCTTCCCAGAATCCGTCTTCCTCCTCTTGGGATCGTTAAGTAATTTCACAAAGTCATTCACAGATCGATTCTTCACCCTCTCCTTTGATGATGGTGTTGCCCCTCGGAGTTCGCCGAACGAGGACATACCAGCGGCAAGAGCAGCAAACGCAGACGGTGTTGATTTCCTTTTGATATCATCATCATCATCATCATCATCCTCGGTTCCACTATACGGGCCTTCAATTTCTGAACGTTTATCCTCAATATCGTCCGGTGATTTAGCCCCTCCTCTCCAAGATCTACGAGATGGTCTTGTTTCGGCTCTATCCAAGTCGACACTATCATCCATTTCATCCCTACCTCTCTTAGATCTTGATTGCCGAGCAGACCTTGTGGATCGTTTCTCTCCACTATCCCGTGGACTGCTTCTCGTGGACCTCTTCGGAGTAGACTCGTCCTCTTCAGCCGGATCGTCCGAAGCTTCCTTCCCAGAAGTCTTTGGGGATCTACTTGAAGAACTGCGCAAATCAGCAGTTTTCTTTGGAGAGTTCTTCTTCCTCATCGTCCCTCTCGATGAAACATCCTCCCTTTCCGGCGAATCCTGCTCATCGTCTCCTGAATAGTCATTTTTGTCCGACTCATTGTCATCATCCATAGGTTCTTCGTCTTCAGATTCTATCTCTGGTTCAGTGCGTCGCCTCGAGGCCCTCCTTGAGGCTCTTTGTGCTGAGGATGAATCGACCTCCTCTGCTGATCCACCGGATTGCTCTCCATCGCTCTCTCCATCCAGGTCATTCCTGTCTAAAGCCTGTTTGACGAGGTCTTCACTGATTTTGGTTAAACACACTGACAGTTTACTGGAAAACAGTTTTTGCGAATCAAAATCGGGAATTTCCTTACTCTCTGAACTGGTCGAGCGTGATTTCCGAGGTGAAACAGAACTTTTTGCACCCTGCCGAGAAACTTTGACTGGGGTTTTGGTATCTTTGACAGGGGCTTTGTCAAATTTGGCTGGGGATTTGGACACTTTCATCGAAGGTTTCGTCACACTTGCTGGTGATTTAGAGACCCTCGGAGGAGTTTTTGACACCTTTGATGGAGTTTTAGACACCCTTGGTGGAGTTTTGCTTCTATTTGATCGCATACTCCTTGAAGGGTTTGTTCTAGAAATACTTTGGCCCCGGTTTGGCTGAAGTCGCGCTACTTTGACAAGTGGCTTTTTTAATCTGGAGCCGACTCCAGGTTTGACTTGGACAGTAATCTTTTTGGTCTGACTTGAATTCCTTGTCTGTCTCACCGGAGTTTCCTCTTCACTTTCTTCCTCTTCACTACTTCCGTCCTCATCATCTTCCTCATCCTCTTCATCTTCTTCTTCTTCCTCATCCTCATCCCCAATTTGATGGCCATCCAAATCCACCAACTTCAGGGCATCACCGAGCAATTTCTCAGCTTTCTGAAGATTCTTAATTACAATTTTGGTCTCACTTTCCAAATAGTCCATTGCAATTTTCATCTCTTTTTTCAAGGTGGTTACAGTTTTGCTGACCGAAGTAAAGAGTTTAGTAGCCTCTGAAATGTCTTTTCTCATCTTATCATTCAGACTTTTGCGCCTCCTGGAGGTGGTTACTTCCCCTTCCTCTATACTGCTGTAATCTTCATCATCGTCCTCTGCATCATCGTCATCATCATCGTCATCATCATCGTCCTCCTCTTCCTCCTCACTTGATTCCTCTGAAATCTCCAGCTTTCTAACCTTCCGATTCTTGCTGACAGATGGTGTCTTTGCTCTTGGTGGTGGTCTCTTGGGTGGTGCCTTTGCTCTCGCTGGAGCCTTTCTGGGTGTGGGGACTCTGCTCCTAGTGTTCCTAGAACTGGAGGTTGGCACGGTCTGCTTCTTCTCCACAGTTGCAGGTGTTGCCTTTCTCGATTGTTGGGATCGACTTAGCGGATCTGGCGTTTTCATTTTGCCAAGAGCAGCTTTTGCAGCACTCCTGGATGAAGCAGTTCTAGGGGGAGGAGAGTCCGAATCCTCCTCATCGTTCAATTCCTCATCACCTTTGTCATCATCATCATCATCACCATCTTTGCCATCATCATCATCTGCATCTTTATCATTGTTTGCTCCGTTTTCATGTGCGTCACTATTATCCTTATGAGCAGCATACTTTTTTGATGATGATTCTGGATCTGAATCGACAGAATTTGGTACCAACAGTAATTTCTTTTTAGTTGCAGCCTCCGTCTCTTTGGGGCTCTTTTCTTGTGAGCCTGATATGTCCATATTTTCATCATCGTCTTCCCCTTCCTCTCCTGAAAATTCCACATCAATATTGTCTGTCTCAGCATTATTTGAACTTACTTTCATTTCACTAGCATCTGGAGATTGGGGGGAGTCTAAGATATTTTCCTTTCCATTGTTTGTTGTTACTTTTTGCTCCAATCCAGGAAATTTGAATTTCTCCATGAGATATTTTTGCGCCAGCGCCATGCTGCTCTTTTTCTTCTTCTTGGAGTCTCTAACCAACGTGGTGAACCATTCCTCAACCATGTGCGCCGTGACTTCATAATCATCACCCCATCCCATGATTTTCTTGATCCATCCTGCTACCGATTCATAACTTTCCTTCACTCGGGCCACATATTCACTGAGCTCAAACATCACTCTGTTTGTAATACCATCCGGATTGATCGGGCCAGGGAATGACTTCCGACGATCGAAGAGGATGTCGCCAGATATTCCAAGGGACTCGCACTCTGGTCCGATCGGAAAACAACCAGGAACCAAGCACTCCACCGGCTGACGAAGATCCTCATCTGTCTGTCCTTCAATGTCATTCATCTTAGCGCTTATATCGCGAACAAAGTCCCGGTGGGTCTGGTTGCGGATCTTAGCCTTGCCGCCAGACAAGACGGAGATAGCGACATCAAGATGAGGGTCAAAAGGCTTCTTCTGCTCTAGGAGAACGTCAATGATTTTCTGAATCCGGAAGTACGTCACCGTTCCATCAACCCAATGAACTGCAGTGTAAAATAAAACAGGGAACTATTAACAGAAACAAATCTTCAATAGTTCATATGGATGTCTAATTAGTAACCCCATTTGTATGACACACCCCACTGCGAGAGCATGCATACACCATGTGGGCAGTCGGAAAATAAATTTAATAAATTTTCTCCTGTCATTATATCACTAAACGTAATAAAAAACTGTTTAAAACAAATTGGATTTGCTGCAGTAGTCTTGTGGTTCTTACAATGCTCTAGTAAACAAGTTCAGAATCTGGCTAGTTTCTGCCTGCAAATTTGATTCACAGCACTTGCGTAACATTCACCATCCCCCCATCCCTACATGGGCTGTTGGAGATGAAATAAATGTATTTCTTTCTGTCATTAATGTCACCTAACGGAAATAGCTATGAACATTTCAAATAACGGAACATTGGATTTTCAAAGCATTATAACTCTGCACTTGGTTATAAGTGAAATGATACATTCTGAATTTGATGAATACTCCCTTTATTATACATATCTTGTTTGGTCACAACAACTTTCACACACAAATTATCCAAAGAGTAGTATTTTCATTGCCATATTTTGTTTGGGACACTTCTACATATATGTTGAAATATCATGCTGCATCAAAAGGGTAGTTACTTTTTTGGCTGTTTAGTTACTTTTTTGGCTGTTTATCTCTTTAAAAAAAATGTTTTGTGGTTAGAATATTGATCAACATACTTTATAATGGTGCACTGTGAGCAGAAGGGACAAAGGAATTAGAATAATTTAACAACCTCATTCAAGCCTTCATAATAGCTCCATGAACACAAAATAAAGTAGCTGCCCAACCGGAGTCAAAGAGCAAAAGTGACACCTCTCCAATGTGTCACTTTTGAGAATAAGAGGGCAGGAAATCTTTCCTTTGTGTGCATCTAGCCATTGTGAAAGCTTGAAATGAAGTTGTTTACTTTGTCCTCAACCGTAGTCCAATTTCCTCTAAGAGATGGGGAGTGGGAATTGAGCCCTTAGGCCCCCAAAAATAGTTGTTTTGATGGTCTCTATTGACCGACCCTCTAAAAAAGACCTGACCAGAATTTTCCTCTTTTTTTTTCCGCATTTCACCAAACTTGGAAATCACCGTAAAATCATAAACATGCTAAACATCAATTGAAAATATATTTTCAGGTGCTCTTCATCTTTTCATCTCCTTTTAAGGCTTATTTTCTTCAAGAACTCTTTGATGTTCAGAATTTTTTTTTAAAGCAACAAAATAAACTCCTGTGGACTGACGTTTTTTTTTCTTCAAATATTGCATTAAAGGTAGAGAGCATCCAAACCATTTTTTTTTTTGGGGGGGGGGGGCCTATACTGACCTGGTCGTATCTTTTTGGTGAGCATATCATTGAGCTGACTCTTGGTAAGCGACTCCTCAAAGAGCCTCTCTGTCTCCTGTTCATCCATGGTAGACCATCGACAAGCTTAGACTGCGGTTGCCAAAAGTGCTTGATGATTACGCCAAAGACATCAGTTCTGTGGAAAGAGACGATGTCTAACCATCAGAACAAATTAAAAGAAAGGGTATGAGGAAAACTAAAACTGGATCATCGATCTTGTGGCATTAATGGTTAAATGCCTTCAAGATTGTACAGAGTGCACTTGTCAGAAGTGCTTGCTGATTATGCCAAAGACATCAGTTCTGTAGGAAGAGCCAATGTCTAACCATCAGAACAAATTAAAAGAAAGGGGATAAGGAAAACCGAGACTGGATCATTCATATTTGAAAGCCACTATTAGCTTGTACAGAATGGTTGATGGAAATACATGAGGACTACATCAATAACATGAGATCTGTGGGAAGAGCTGTTGTTTAGCCAACAGAACAAAACAAAAGGTGTACTTCAGACAGACCAAAGAACACCCCTCCCCCTCCATCCAATCTGCCTCTCTTTACTTCACACTGCCTGATATATCTCCTTAAAATTCATCTACTTCAATGACAACATCTTGGGCATCTACTCTATCCAGATTATACTCTGTACAATATGTTTCTGCGGCTATATACTGTTAATCTCCGCAAATAGGAGGAAGGAAAAGCACAAGTAAAAGTACAGTAGGTACTATAGGAAGAGATGTAATAAAAGTGCACCAAGAAAACAGAAGATAAATCATTCATCATTGAAATTTTGTTCAGGATATGGATCCGAACATCATTATCAAAGATGAATGCAACTTCATGCATATCGATTATAGAGTCTGTATGAAGAGGCATTATCAAACTGGCAGAAAAATTGAAAAGATATAGCTGACACTTTTACTTTAATCGTCCATATTTAAAATTTTGTACAGGATATGGATCCGAACATCATTATCAAAGATGAATGCAACTTCATGCATATCGATTATAGAGTCTGTATATGAAGAGGCATTATCAAACTATCAGACAAATTGAAAAGATATACAGTGTAGCTGACACTTTTACTTTAATCATCCATCTTTCAGATTTTGTACAGGATATGGATCCGAACATCATTATCAATTTCACGCATATCGATTAAGTCTGTATAAAAAGGCATTATCAAACTATCAGAAAAATTGAAAATATATAGGCTACTAGCTGACACTATATAATCATCCATCTTTGAAATTTTGCACAGGATATGGAGCCGAACATCATTATCAAAGATGAATGCAACTTCATGCATATCGATTATAGAGTCTGTATATGAAGAGGCATTATCAAACTATCAGAAAAATTGAAAAGATATATATATAGCTGATTTTTACTTAAATATGAATTGGTCATTCACATTGAAAATCATCAAGCTCACAGTCGTATTATAAAAGTTTTTTAAAAAAAGAAAACAGTACAACGATAGGCGGAGATGTTTCTTACAAATTCTCAAAATTAGGAAAAAGGAGAAGATGGAACTACTATAAAAATATCTTTTGAAAATCTATTGAAAACGCATTTTATCACATCATAAAATTATAATAATATAGAAAAATAGAAAATCAGGCCAATAGAGTAGAAAATATTAAAATGTATATGCCTCATTCTCAAAATGGTGGGGTATTCTGCAATTGTTCCCCCACTAATAGACATTCATTTGTTTTCTCTCTTTTACTCTTTACTATTTTCTCTCTAATTCTAATGTAGCAGTGGTAGCGGCCATCACGCGAGCGCAACTCGGTCAAGCTACGGCTGTCGTACTCTTCCGCCCGCCTGGCACAGCGGCCCAGCTCTCACCCGACTCG
>BQKZ01009222.1:0-11696 GCA_036244855.1 Temnopleurus reevesii
ATCAGAAACAGAAGAAAATGGTTGAGAGTAAGTGAATAAGTCTTAAGATGTATGAATAATATACATGTACAAAGTTTGCTTTGATATTGGCCCCTATCAAAGCCAATTTGTGGTGATCATTTCAAAATAATTGTTGCTATGCCGGGCAAGATAATATGCTTTCCAGGACAATAAAAGGGGATTCATTGAAATTGAAAAATTACAGTCGATCTTGCCTTAGTCAGAATCGCGTTAGTCAAATAATTGCATCGGTCAAAGGTCTTTTCAAGTCCCCTACATCACATTCTATTGATTTTACCCCTTATAAGTAGAATTTCTCTCAGTCGAAGGTATTTCTTCTGTCCCAATAGATTAGACTTAGGCAAAGTTGAAGGTTTAATAACATTTTTTCCTCTTTTCAGACTATGTATTAGAAGCCCACCAAGCGAGAGCATCAGCTGAAGCAGATATTCTCTTGACTAAGTCAATCTCGCATCAGTAGAATAACTGCATAGGTCAAAGGTCTTTTCAAGTGCCCTATATTCTTTTGATTTTACCCCTTGTAAGTAGAATTTCGTCTTAGTTGGAGTAATTTCTTCAGTCCCAACATATTAGACTTATGGGATGTTGTTCAAAAGTTGCAATTTATCGGAACGTGCCAATCAAAATCATTGTTTTATGCGCGTCTTGTTAAATGCACATATTGTGCGGAATGAAAATGCGTGTTACAATGTGCAAAGTTACAGTTAATTTGCATTTGATTTTGAACAACAGCCCTTAGGCAAGGTTGGAAGTATGATAAATACTTTTTCATTTTCAGAGTACGTGTTAGAAGCCAACCAGGGGAGAGCATCAGCTGAGGCAGAGGAGGCTGCAAAGGAGACGTTGGAGAGCGGCGATATGCACTCTAAAACTATGACAGATGTATTATCGAAGCTCTGGAGACCAAATCAGAATTTGATGTTCTATGCTGGTGGGATGAGGGTGCTCAAAGAAATGATACATGATGGTATGTAGACTGGAATTATTTGTCGCTATATTAGGCAAGATAATATGTATTCCAAGATTATGTTTGATGTTTTCTCAAAGCTGTGTAGACCAAACAGAATTTGATGTTCTATGCTGGAGGGATGAGGGTGCTCAAGGAAATGATCCACAATGGTAGGTTGACTTGAGTTGTTTGTTGTATGTCAGGCAATATGCATTAAAAAACTATCATGGATGTCTTATCAAAACTCTGGAGACCAAATCAAAATTTGATGTTCTATGCAGGAGGAATGAGAGTGTTCAAAGAAATGATACACGATGGAAGTTTGATTTTAGTTCTTTGTTGCTATGTTTATTAGACTATATGCATTCCAATACTATGAAATCAAAGCTCTGGAGACCTAATCAGAATTTGATGTTCTATGCTGGTGGGATGAGGGTACTCAAAGAAATGATACACAATGGTAGGTTGACTGGAATTATTTGTCGCTATATTAGGCAAGATAATATGTATTCCAAGATTATGTTTGATGTTTTCTCAAAGCTGTGTAAACCAAACAGAATTTGATGTTTTATGCAGGAGGGATGAAGGTGCTCAAAGAAATGATACACAATGGTAGGTTGACTTGTGGTTTTTTTTTGCTATGTCAGGCAATATGCATTCCAAAACTACACGATGGTAAGTGAATCAATGCAGTTAATGATAATAATAATAATAATAGATGCAATTTATATAACGCACATATCCACTCTGCTGAGTGCTCCAGGCGCTTTGCATTATTATTACCCTGGCTTTAGCCTGGCAGCCACCAACGCACTTGGAATTTCAAGGAATAGATATTCGTATCAGATATCCATTCACCTTACCTGGGTTGAGTGCAGCATGATGTGGATGAATTTCTTGCTGAAGGATATGAACGCCATGGATGGGAATCGAGTCGGCCTAATAACTTTGTTGCTACATCAGGATGCAGGCAAGCCAGTGCTATAACAGATTTATTTTAAAGCAATTGAGACCTATTGAGAAGCTCATCTTTAACGCCGGTGGGCAGTGAGTGCTCAAAGAAGTGATAAATGTTGTGATTCAAACATTATTTCCAAAGAATTTGATGACTTTGTCGGAACTTAGGGTAAAATTTATGCATTAACGGACATGTACAAGCGAATCTGGGGAGGAAAGGAAAGTATGTAGTTTAGAGGCGTGTATCATTCAATTCTGAATATTTACGCCAGAAGAAGAAGAGAGAAATAGGATCGCCATCTTAACGTCTCCATCCGAAAGACGGTATGCGACCAGGCTTCGAACCCACATGCAGGAATTAACCCAAGTCTATGACTGTCCCTAACAGCTTGATTTCAGGCGCACGCCACGGCGCCTCAGAGATCGAATCAGGCCGATCAAAATGGACATTTGGTATTCAGCTTCTTATGGTAGTTACCATTTCTTTACAATGCTTATTGTTTCATCTTGATATTCCAATGTGAATTTGTGATTATCTTGTAATAACTTTTGCTGTTGCTATCTTTTTCTTGCCAACAGACACGGCCAGGACTCTGTTCAGAACAAACAAAGGATTTGATTTACTGACACAAGCGCATGTTCAAAGGTGAGGTTTTATATTACATCATTGTTGTTTTATGTAGAATATTGCATCAAAAAGTTACAATGAATTGATATTTTGATAATTTGAATATATATCAGACATAAATTTAGGTAATTTGTCATGGTGATAAGCTTACTCATGACCATTAAAGTTTATCCTGTCAAGCATAATTAGATTTTCCTACATTTTATAACCTGCAAGGCAAAGAGTTATGACAGGTAGTTTAATGCAGGTAATTTATACCAATAATCCACACATGAAAAACAATGCATGGTCAGTTTCCTGTGTACATAGGAATCCTTATTTCTGAATATGTACGCGGGAGAAATTTGCGCTCTTCAAACAAATTTGTCTCTGGGAGGGAAGGCTTGTACTGTATCAGCTCCATTTCTAAGGAATGCTCTCCCACTTGGGATCTGATCAGCAGTCTCACTAGAAACCTTTAAAAAACGTATAAAATCCTATTTGTTTTTGTCATATCTTTTTATTAAGATCTGCTGATAATAATGCTTATACTTACACAGAATCACAAATCCATACCTACATTAATGAATTCCTTCTGGTGTATAATTTTTTTTTATACCTTTGGCCTTGGAATAGTCTAACTAGATAGATGGCACATTACAAATGCTGTGATTATTATTGTTCTTATTATTATAAGATTTATATTTCCATGTAATTTTATTAAGAGTGACATCTTTACTTCATTTATCTGTAGGTCAATCTCCAAGGTGATAGAGGGGAAGAAGAAGCCCGAGTCTACTGAAGTTGTTCATGCTCTGATGGATCTGCTTGTACAAGTCTAAATGCATAGATGGTGCATTACAAATGCTGTGATTATTATTATTGTTATTATTATCAGATTGATATTTTCATGTAATTCTAAGGGGGTGTTGTTCAAAAGTTGCAATTGATCATAGGTTGCAGTTGATCGAAACGTGCCAATCACAATCATTGTTAAATGCATATACCTTGCGCGATTGAAAATGTGCGTTACAATTTGCAGTTGATTTTTAGCAACACCCCCTAAGAGTAATATCTTTACTTTATTTATCTGTAGGTCAATCTCTAAGGTGATTGAGGGAAAGAAGAAACCTGAGTCTACTGAAGTCGTTCATGCTCTGATGGATCTCCTTGTTCAAGTCTAAATACATAGATGGTGCATTACAAATGCTGTGATTATTATTATTATTATATTTTCCATGTTATTATAAGAGTGACATCTTTATTTTACAAATCTGTAGGTCAATCTCTAAGGTGATAGAAGGGAAGAAGAAGCCAGAGTCTACTGAAGTTGTTCATGCTCTGATGGATCTCCTTGTTCAAGTCTAAATACATAGATGGTGCATTACAAATGCTGTGATTAGTATTATTATTATTATATTTTCCATGTTATTATAAGAGTGATATCTTTATTTATCTGTAGGTCCATCTCCAAAGTGATAGAGGGGAAGAAGAAGCCTGAGTCTACTGAGGTCGTTCATGCTCTGATGGATCTTCTTGTTCAAGTGGTACTCAAGAATGGTAAGATGTTTTTCGGATTTCATCTGTAATAATAATAATAATAACACGTTGCTTATATAGCGCATATCACTGCCATTGCGTCTCTATGCGCAAGTAGGAAATTAAAGATGCCATTCAATTGGGACAAAGTCATTTATAGTGCTTTTTGAATAGATAGGTTTTCAAGGAGGATTTAAACTTCGGTATTGTGGGTGAGTTTTTTTAAATGAGATGGGATATTGTTCCAGAGTGACGGAGCAGCATGAGAAAATGACCGTTCTCCGTAAAACTTTGTATGCACGTTAGGGCACTGTAAGAGGTTTTTCTGAGCCGATCTGAGATTTCGGGGAGGGTCATACTTCACTAAAGTTTCACATAGGTAGGTAAATCAAACTATTCCTTGTTGCAATGCTGTGGAAATGAATCAAATTCCAAAGACTGTTCATGTGTATTTACATAGACAGCGGGTAGTAAAGTAGGGTTTTGAATTGTCATCACGCAAGTAACTGAACTGCAAATCAGTTGTAAATTGTAATCGCATTTTGATTCGCACGTGGTATGCGATTTTAAGAAGGCGCATGTGAAAAAAATGGTTTTGATCGGTGCATTCCAATCAATTGAAACTTTCGAATGACCTCCCATTAGGTTTATATTATTGGAAGATTTGGATGCTGCAATGTCAGAAAAGATGAATGACCCCAAATTGTATTCTTTTTAGTTTCTGCCTAAGCTAGCACATGGTAAAGAAGTTTCAAACAAATATTAAAGTGAAAATATTCAGAGTGTTCAGCTTGTTTTTCAAGTATATTCCTAAACATTTATATGGAAGCATCAATAACCATGTTTTATTTCAATCATTTCTCATTTAGATGAGAACTGCAGAACAGTGGTGGAATCAGAAGGTTTCCCTTCAACGCTCCTTGGACTGCTTGGCTCAGGTAACTCTGACATATCAAAGCTTTGCATAGCCCTTCTATTGAGAGTCACGGAGAGCTCGTTGTCACGGCAACAGGTCATCACAACGTTTGATAATGCTAGGTGAGTACATCCTGAGGCAAAGCACTGTTGCTACTTTAGTAAACCTGACATTGGGAAAAAAAGTCCCAGAGAGTTCCTTATTAAGGCAACAGGTCATTACAACGTTTGATAAATGCTAGGTGAGTACAGCTTTAGGCAAAGCACTGTTGCTACTTTGGTAAACCTGACATATCAAAGCTCTGGATAGCCCTTCTATTGAGAGTTACGGAGAGTTCCTTATCGAGACAACAGGTCATCACAACGTTTGATAATACTAGGTGAGTACGCCCTAGGCAAAGCATTGTCATTTTTTTGTGATATAAAGAGGGTGTTGTTCAAAAGTTTCAATTGATCGCAAGTTGCAGTTGAGCGGAACGTGCCAATCAAAATCATTGTTTCATGTGCATCTTGTTAAACGCGTAATACTGAAGGTCTGTTAAGTTTGTTTTTAAGGAGTATTGCATTTAATTTTTTTGTATACAAAGATTCTTCTCACTCACATATGTATGCAATTTTGCCCTGAAAAGAATTATGCTTTTTAGAATCATTTGTCTCTCAATACCTATTGAAGTAATAGTTTCACTATGAAGAATTTGAATATCATTTTTCTTGTTCCGCTGTCTTTTATTTTCAGCTTGTTAGTTGGATTGCTAACCTACGTACAGACCTCGCAGACTGGATCAGCTGAAGCTGCCAAGGTTCTTAACAATCTGGCTCTAGAGAAAAAGTAAGAGAATCTTTTCATTCATAAATTTATATTATTATAGGTTAGAAAAAATCATAAAAATGTTCCTTCCTACATTTATACTGCGTGATTATTTATCTAATCTGATTGGTCTAATTTATTATATATCTTTTAATTTATTTAGCATGGCTATTCTTTGATATATTGCTTCCTGGTATTTAAAACGTCTGATTTGCTCTCTTTGCTTTTTATAATGGCACAAACATTATTTCTTACTTCAAAGGACCAGAAATTAAACCATAATAAGAGGTTGTAAGCACTTGAACTTGCATGCTAATAACCAAGATAAAGATGAAAAGCCAAATTAAGCTGAAGAATAGAAGTGTTCATAGGCCCAATTCTTACGTGGAAATTTACAACAAAAAAAAGTTGTGTATTTTTCATATGATGCAAATGGGCACTTATTGAATTTTAGTTTTACATACCTCCCTTCCTGCTGTTTCAATGACCATCTTTTCTGATACTACCTGTCTGTCTTCCTCTTCTGTTGTCTCTTACGATATGTCTCCCTATTGCAGGTTCATTTCTCAGTTTAGGAATAAAATGACAGAACAGGTGCTTCCAGCCTTTGAGAAATTCATGGTGAGTTCCCTATCTCTATATAGCATTGGTTTCATAAAGCTGTTCCTAGAGGTACTCACAGGGATGCCAACCTAAAACCATATTCTTTGTATTTTACGTTTGGATGAGGGGTACATCACTCAATGGATATGGGTAATAATTCACCACAATGAAATACCACCGTGCATCCACCTGTCAACCTGTAAGCTTTTATTATTCATGTTACTTTTAGTGTAAAATGAGGTACATTTTTTGCACAATTTGAAAGGTATGTCACCAAGAACCTAAGGCATTTGTCTTGGATGGGTCATGAATAGTCAATACCAGTAGACAATAATATCATGTTCTCCATAGAGACAGATGCGATGCCTTTTTAATAGTTTGATGGCGTTCTGCATTCATAAACAGGTCTGAGTACCACCTAATGAAATAAGAGAGGATAGAAAAATGGAAAAGTACGGTTTTTGGTTGGCATATCTGTACTCACCACTCTACACATGACTAGTAACCCATTTATAGGTGCTAACTCATGGACATAGGGGACAATGAGTGAAAGAAATGGTCACCAGTCACCTCTAGTCTAAGAACAGCTGTATGAAACAGGCACCAAGAAATTAATTATTCAACCTTGTTAGAATGATTGCATCAAATAGCTGTAAACTTGTTATGAATTTTGGCACTGCATATTAGAAAAATGAAATTGTATTTTTCATTTTTTGTCTATCATAAAAACTGTTCCCTTTTCTTCAGCTTCAGCTTTTGATCCTTACATAAGCAAAAGGATTTTAAGCAAAATTTTTTATTTCTCAATGTAACTTAAAAAAGTGCAATTATAGACTTTTTTAAATTCAAATTTGTTATCATTGCCATCATCAGGAATGACTTTACTTTCTCTTAGACACACAGTAACTCATCCAAGAAGACCTCCAGGAAGAACAGAGCCATTGATATATCAATGGCTCTGAATGGAGTGCTCCTTCCGTTATTTNGATTGAATGTAAAAACACCCCAAGGGGTATTTTGGTGGGGGAGAGTGTAAGGATCGTGTGAAAATAGATCTTGATATCGGTGGGCGATCGACTGAGATCGGGGTGGCGAAAATGGAGTCTTCTCGCTAAGTGACATATAGTTGTGCTGGAGTTTGTTTGTTGCCAGATTAAAGGTGTTTTTGTTCGTAATTCCTGTCTGATTTCTTATTATTCCTGTTTGTACACTGGATCCCGTTACAGTTTCAATTGATCGCAAATTGCAGTTGATCAGAACGTGCCAATAAAAATAATTGTTTCATGCGGGTCTTGTTAAATGCGCATACCGTGTGCGAATGAAAATGTGCATTACAATTCACGAAGTTGCACTTTGATTTGCAGTTGATTTTGAGCAACACCCCTATGTATTATAACGTATTGCAGTATTTGCCAAATTGGTCGTAAGATTGTACAATTAAAAATCTTCTGGTCCTACCAGTACCAGTACCACAATTAATTTTTTATCTCAAGTCCCCGAAAATTCAATTAGCGGTACATCTAAAAATAAACACTCAGTAACAGTTGCAATCTATGTTTATATTCCCAGAGTCAGTTGTGAAAGGTGATCTCAAAGTAACTGAGGAAGTTTCACAGAGGGTCAGATTGGAGAATGAAAAGACCGTCAACCGGACTGTGATCAATCAAGCTGCATTCAATGATACCCCATCCAGCGCTCCTCAACAACTGATTCAAGTAAGAAAGTATGATGATGATGATGATAATGCCTGGTGATGAAGAAGAAGAAGATGACAAAGGATAGGAAAATGTGAAAGAAGAAGGAAAATAAGGAGAAGGAGAGATGGAGAAGAAATATAAAAAAGAGGAAGAGGAAGAAGAGAGAAAGAGAAGGTCAGATTAGAGAAAGAAAATGACATTAACCAGACTAATCAATCAAGCTGCATTCAAGGATACCCCACCTAGTGCTGCTCAACAAGTGATTCAAGTAAGAAAGTATGATGATGATGATGATGATGATTCAATTCAATTCATATTTATTTCATTCAAAAGTAAAAACCACTTTCATTATACAAGGTAAAATATACAAATAGATTCGAATGAGGAGACAGCTAGAAAGAACAGAGTCTTATGAGATGCTGCCACCAAATAATACATAAAATATTAACCAAGTAACACAATATAAGGAATTTATATATAAAATGATGATGATGATGATGAAGAAAAAGAAGGGGAGGAGGAGCAGGAGAAGAAGGAGAATAGGAAAATGTGAAAAGAGGATGAATAATAAGGAAAAAAGGAGATAAAGGAGAAAAAGAATGAAATTAAAACAGAGGATTAAGAGAGAAAGAAAATGACATTAGAGAATGAGGAAACCGTCGACCGGACTGTAATCAATCAAGCTGCATTCAAGGATATTCCATATTCCAATTTCCATATTTCATGATGATCATGATGATCATGAAGAAGAAGAAGAAGAAGAAGAAGAAGAAGAAGAAGAAGAAGAAGAAGAAGAAGAAGAAGAAGAAGAAGAAGAAGAAGAAGAAAAAGAAGAAGAAGATGAAGAAGAAGAAGAAGAAGAAGAAGAAGAAGAAGAAGAAGAAGAAGAAAAAGAAGAAGAAGTAGAAGAGGAAGAAGAAGTAGAAGGAGAAGAAGCAGTAGTAGAAGAAGAAGAAGAAGAAGANGAAGAAGAAGTAGAAGGAGAAGAAGCAGTAGTAGAAGAAGAAGAAGAAGAAGAAAAAGAAGAAGAAGTAGAAGAAGAAGTAGTAGAAGAAGAAGAAGAAGAAGTAGTAGTAGTAGTAGTAGTAGTAGTAGTAGTAGTAGAATACCCCATACAGCTCCAGCCATTTCCCATCTATTTAAATGTATCCCTTTATATCCTGCTCCCAGTCATACTGCTGATTATTTTTTCATGTGAATATACCAATAGATGAATAAATTAGAGAGAGAGAAAAAGAAGGAAAAGATGAGAGAAGAAGAGGGATCGTAAAGGTGAAACTGGAGCTGGTCTTCAAATATCCTTGATCCTTCAGGTACATTGATAATGGTGAATGTCATGTTTATGTTGCTGATATGTTTTGATTTATCTTCTCTTTCCAGGGAGCCCCAGGAGCTGGAGGAGCATCGGTGGATATGACTCAAGGTGAATACTGTTCTCCATGTTGCATACTGTATGATAACTCTCTGAATGCGATTGAATGTGGCATGCTAACTTTTGTGCCTCCCTTCCTTGGAAAGTATACTCATTATTTAAACACGCCTGCTCTCTAGTTACCTATTTACAGGTGTGAAGGGATAAAGAAAAAAAGAAGCTAATTTACTTCAAGTAGGATGTGAAAAAGTACGCTCAAGGCCACGTTTGAATGATTCCAAGGAACTGGCATTAGGTATAGAACATCCATAGCTTTCCTGGCTCGAATTTGGATTAATTCCTTTATTATCTGACGGGAGGTAGATTTATTTCAATGACAATGTCTTTTCATTTAGACATAGAAAATTAGTCATAAAGCTTGATTCATGTTTGCACTTGAAACATTAAGAAGTAAATATTTAGAATTTGAAGAAGATTGTGGAAGTAGACATTCCCAAAAGAAAATATCTGATATTGATATTGTTATATGGGATCCTAATTGTCAGGTGATATCGCTTGACATCAGCTGTATGCGGATGTCCAAAAGGTCTTTTTTGTTGTTGTGGTGTAGTGGTTTAGACTCTCGCCTTTCAACTCGAGGGCCGTAGGTTGCAATCCCACCCGTGACGTTGATTTCTTTCAGCAAGAAATTCATTGCCATATGCTACACTAAACCCAGGTGAGGTGAATGGGTACCGGAGAGGAATTTTTTCCTTAAAATGCAGCATACTACTTTTAGTTGCACCACTAAAGCCAGGGTAATTATGCTACATTGTAGAGCGCTTAGGGATGACTGATAAAGTTAGTGTTATGCGCTATACAAGAACATGAAATTAATATTATCATAATTTATGTTTTTTTTAATAACTCTCTTTCTAGATGGTTTCATGAAGGCAGTAGAGCGTGATGCAGCAGAGAGATACGAGAGGAGGAAGAAAGCGAAGGAGAGAGCGACAGAATGGAAGGATAAAGGGAACGGAGAATTCAAGGATGGAAACTATGAGAAAGCCATCGAGTATTACACAGAGGGCCTCTCTCATCTCAAAGACTTTGGTGTTCTTTATACCAACCGAGCCCAGGTTCGTAAACTCTGACACCATCCATCAAAATATGCATCCAATCCAGCTCTAACCCTAATCCAGTGCTAACCCTCCGAGAGCTAGCCAGTGTTACTGAGTATTGGAAAATTTGGCTGCATCCTTTAATTCAAAGGCAAATTAATCTTATTCAGTAATTTTATGGTTTGCAGTTCAATGTACCTATCATGGAAAGGCGATACTTTTGTTGTTGTGATAATACAACTTTTGTTCTTGAAATCACAAAATAAGATTCTATAATTTATAAGGCCAACCCCATATGCGGCGACCTCAAAATATGGGCTTCTGAAGAAGGCTAATGCCTCCAAAGGCTTAAATTTGTAATCAGAATACCTATCGTTCAAGTATCAGCGTTGGTTTTCATTTTTATCAGCAAGAAATGCATCCAGTAACAACTGCACTCAATTCAGGGGAAAAAATGAGTACCTGGTATGTATCTATTCCTTGAAATGTTGAAAATATAGTGTTACATATGACTATCTTCCTAATGCTTTTACAAAATACTGTTTTGCTTGATTAGCATACAACAAAATTAGGATGTATGAAGAAGCTATTTTGAACTGAAATTTGATCCTGAGGCCTAAACCTCAAAATTAATTTGAATTAAATTGAATTAAATCTTCCAAAGGAACGTTTACATTTATTGTAGCTACAGTGTTACCTGTTTTCCTTGCTAATTCCTTTTGATGAAGTATAGATGTATTTTTTTTTAGATTTGAGGCATACAACATGGTTGGGAAATATGAAATTATCACAGACTATAATCAACAATGAGACTTAAACCTTAAAATTAAACAATTACAATAGTCATGCTTATATATAATAATAATAATAATACACAACATTTATACAACGCTTAATACAGTATAGCTTTGTATGTGAGCTGCATCAAGGGATTATTGGATCAAGTATCAAGTAATACGAAGTGTTTCTAAGCGTTCTGTGCATTATTACCCGGCTATAGCATGGCTACAATTCGGCGCTCACTGCATTCAAGGAAATTCTTCCTACCGGTACCCATTCACCTCACCGGGGTTGAGTGCAGCACAATGCGGATAAATTTCTTGCTGAAGGAAATTGACGCCATGGGTG
>BQKZ01009222.1:12000-32805 GCA_036244855.1 Temnopleurus reevesii
GCACACATCCACATCCATCTTTTTACAACCCTGTCTGATTTTGTTTTTCATTTCTAGGCCTACAACAAGGTTGGGAGATATGAGGAAGCTATTGCAGACTGTGATCTCATTCTGAGGCTTGAACCTTCAAAACTCAAAAGCACACATCCACATCCATCTTTTTACAACCCTGTCTGATTTTGTTTTTCATTTCTAGGCCTACAACAAGGTTGGGAGATATGAGGAAGCTATTGCAGACTGTGATCTCATTCTGAGGCTTGAACCTTCAAAACTCAAAAGCACACATCCACATCCATCTTTTTACAACCCTGTCTGATTTTGTTTTTCATTTCTAGGCCTACAACAAGGTTGGGAGATATGAGGAAGCTATTGCAGACTGTGATCTCATTCTGAGGCTTGAACCTTCAAAACTCAAAAGCACACATCCACATCCATCTTTTTACAACCCTGTCTGATTTTGTTTTTCATTTCTAGGCCTACAACAAGGTTGGGAGATATGAGGAAGCTATTGCAGACTGTGATCTCATTCTGAGGCTTGAACCTTCAAAACTCAAAAGCACACATCCACATCCATCTTTTTACAACCCTGTCTGATTTTGTTTTTCATTTCTAGGCCTACAACAAGGTTGGGAGATATGAGGAAGCTATTGCAGACTGTGATCTCATTCTGAGGCTTGAACCTTCAAAACTCAAAAGCACACATCCACATCCATCTTTTTACAACCCTGTCTGATTTTGTTTTTCATTTCTAGGCCTACAACAAGGTTGGGAGATATGAGGAAGCTATTGCAGACTGTGATCTCATTCTGAGGCTTGAACCTTCAAAACTCAAAAGCACACATCCACATCCATCTTTTTACAACCCTGTCTGATTTTGTTTTTCATTTCTAGGCCTACAACAAGGTTGGGAGATATGAGGAAGCTATTGCAGACTGTGATCTCATTCTGAGGCTTGAACCTTCAAAACTCAAAAGCACACATCCACATCCATCTTTTTACAACCCTGTCTGATTTTGTTTTTCATTTCTAGGCCTACAACAAGGTTGGGAGATATGAGGAAGCTATTGCAGACTGTGATCTCATTCTGAGGCTTGAACCTTCAAAACTCAAAAGCACACATCCACATCCATCTTTTTACAACCCTGTCTGATTTTGTTTTTCATTTCTAGGCCTACAACAAGGTTGGGAGATATGAGGAAGCTATTGCAGACTGTGATCTCATTCTGAGGCTTGAACCTTCAAAACTCAAAAGCACACATCCACATCCATCTTTTTACAACCCTGTCTGATTTTGTTTTTCATTTCTAGGCCTACAACAAGGTTGGGAGATATGAGGAAGCTATTGCAGACTGTGATCTCATTCTGAGGCTTGAACCTTCAAAACTCAAAAGCACACATCCACATCCATCTTTTTACAACCCTGTCTGATTTTGTTTTTCATTTCTAGGCCTACAACAAGGTTGGGAGATATGAGGAAGCTATTGCAGACTGTGATCTCATTCTGAGGCTTGAACCTTCAAAACTCAAAAGCACACATCCACATCCATCTTTTTACAACCCTGTCTGATTTTGTTTTTCATTTCTAGGCCTACAACAAGGTTGGGAGATATGAGGAAGCTATTGCAGACTGTGATCTCATTCTGAGGCTTGAACCTTCAAAACTCAAAAGCACACATCCACATCCATCTTTTTACAACCCTGTCTGATTTTGTTTTTCATTTCTAGGCCTACAACAAGGTTGGGAGATATGAGGAAGCTATTGCAGACTGTGATCTCATTCTGAGGCTTGAACCTTCAAAACTCAAAAGCACACATCCACATCCATCTTTTTACAACCCTGTCTGATTTTGTTTTTCATTTCTAGGCCTACAACAAGGTTGGGAGATATGAGGAAGCTATTGCAGACTGTGATCTCATTCTGAGGCTTGAACCTTCAAAACTCAAAAGCACACATCCACATCCATCTTTTTACAACCCTGTCTGATTTTGTTTTTCATTTCTAGGCCTACAACAAGGTTGGGAGATATGAGGAAGCTATTGCAGACTGTGATCTCATTCTGAGGCTTGAACCTTCAAAACTCAAAAGCACACATCCACATCCATCTTTTTACAACCCTGTCTGATTTTGTTTTTCATTTCTAGGCCTACAACAAGGTTGGGAGATATGAGGAAGCTATTGCAGACTGTGATCTCATTCTGAGGCTTGAACCTTCAAAACTCAAAAGCACACATCCACATCCATCTTTTTACAACCCTGTCTGATTTTGTTTTTCATTTCTAGGCCTACAACAAGGTTGGGAGATATGAGGAAGCTATTGCAGACTGTGATCTCATTCTGAGGCTTGAACCTTCAAAACTCAAAAGCACACATCCACATCCATCTTTTTACAACCCTGTCTGATTTTGTTTTTCATTTCTAGGCCTACAACAAGGTTGGGAGATATGAGGAAGCTATTGCAGACTGTGATCTCATTCTGAGGCTTGAACCTTCAAAACTCAAAAGCACACATCCACATCCATCTTTTTACAACCCTGTCTGATTTTGTTTTTCATTTCTAGGCCTACAACAAGGTTGGGAGATATGAGGAAGCTATTGCAGACTGTGATCTCATTCTGAGGCTTGAACCTTCAAAACTCAAAAGCACACATCCACATCCATCTTTTTACAACCCTGTCTGATTTTGTTTTTCATTTCTAGGCCTACAACAAGGTTGGGAGATATGAGGAAGCTATTGCAGACTGTGATCTCATTCTGAGGCTTGAACCTTCAAAACTCAAAAGCACACATCCACATCCATCTTTTTACAACCCTGTCTGATTTTGTTTTTCATTTCTAGGCCTACAACAAGGTTGGGAGATATGAGGAAGCTATTGCAGACTGTGATCTCATTCTGAGGCTTGAACCTTCAAAACTCAAAAGCACACATCCACATCCATCTTTTTACAACCCTGTCTGATTTTGTTTTTCATTTCTAGGCCTACAACAAGGTTGGGAGATATGAGGAAGCTATTGCAGACTGTGATCTCATTCTGAGGCTTGAACCTTCAAAACTCAAAAGCACACATCCACATCCATCTTTTTACAACCCTGTCTGATTTTGTTTTTCATTTCTAGGCCTACAACAAGGTTGGGAGATATGAGGAAGCTATTGCAGACTGTGATCTCATTCTGAGGCTTGAACCTTCAAAACTCAAAAGCACACATCCACATCCATCTTTTTACAACCCTGTCTGATTTTGTTTTTCATTTCTAGGCCTACAACAAGGTTGGGAGATATGAGGAAGCTATTGCAGACTGTGATCTCATTCTGAGGCTTGAACCTTCAAAACTCAAAAGCACACATCCACATCCATCTTTTTACAACCCTGTCTGATTTTGTTTTTCATTTCTAGGCCTACAACAAGGTTGGGAGATATGAGGAAGCTATTGCAGACTGTGATCTCATTCTGAGGCTTGAACCTTCAAAACTCAAAAGCACACATCCACATCCATCTTTTTACAACCCTGTCTGATTTTGTTTTTCATTTCTAGGCCTACAACAAGGTTGGGAGATATGAGGAAGCTATTGCAGACTGTGATCTCATTCTGAGGCTTGAACCTTCAAAACTCAAAAGCACACATCCACATCCATCTTTTTACAACCCTGTCTGATTTTGTTTTTCATTTCTAGGCCTACAACAAGGTTGGGAGATATGAGGAAGCTATTGCAGACTGTGATCTCATTCTGAGGCTTGAACCTTCAAAACTCAAAAGCACACATCCACATCCATCTTTTTACAACCCTGTCTGATTTTGTTTTTCATTTCTAGGCCTACAACAAGGTTGGGAGATATGAGGAAGCTATTGCAGACTGTGATCTCATTCTGAGGCTTGAACCTTCAAAACTCAAAAGCACACATCCACATCCATCTTTTTACAACCCTGTCTGATTTTGTTTTTCATTTCTAGGCCTACAACAAGGTTGGGAGATATGAGGAAGCTATTGCAGACTGTGATCTCATTCTGAGGCTTGAACCTTCAAAACTCAAAAGCACACATCCACATCCATCTTTTTACAACCCTGTCTGATTTTGTTTTTCATTTCTAGGCCTACAACAAGGTTGGGAGATATGAGGAAGCTATTGCAGACTGTGATCTCATTCTGAGGCTTGAACCTTCAAAACTCAAAAGCACACATCCACATCCATCTTTTTACAACCCTGTCTGATTTTGTTTTTCATTTCTAGGCCTACAACAAGGTTGGGAGATATGAGGAAGCTATTGCAGACTGTGATCTCATTCTGAGGCTTGAACCTTCAAAACTCAAAAGCACACATCCACATCCATCTTTTTACAACCCTGTCTGATTTTGTTTTTCATTTCTAGGCCTACAACAAGGTTGGGAGATATGAGGAAGCTATTGCAGACTGTGATCTCATTCTGAGGCTTGAACCTTCAAAACTCAAAAGCACACATCCACATCCATCTTTTTACAACCCTGTCTGATTTTGTTTTTCATTTCTAGGCCTACAACAAGGTTGGGAGATATGAGGAAGCTATTGCAGACTGTGATCTCATTCTGAGGCTTGAACCTTCAAAACTCAAAAGCACACATCCACATCCATCTTTTTACAACCCTGTCTGATTTTGTTTTTCATTTCTAGGCCTACAACAAGGTTGGGAGATATGAGGAAGCTATTGCAGACTGTGATCTCATTCTGAGGCTTGAACCTTCAAAACTCAAAAGCACACATCCACATCCATCTTTTTACAACCCTGTCTGATTTTGTTTTTCATTTCTAGGCCTACAACAAGGTTGGGAGATATGAGGAAGCTATTGCAGACTGTGATCTCATTCTGAGGCTTGAACCTTCAAAACTCAAAAGCACACATCCACATCCATCTTTTTACAACCCTGTCTGATTTTGTTTTTCATTTCTAGGCCTACAACAAGGTTGGGAGATATGAGGAAGCTATTGCAGACTGTGATCTCATTCTGAGGCTTGAACCTTCAAAACTCAAAAGCACACATCCACATCCATCTTTTTACAACCCTGTCTGATTTTGTTTTTCATTTCTAGGCCTACAACAAGGTTGGGAGATATGAGGAAGCTATTGCAGACTGTGATCTCATTCTGAGGCTTGAACCTTCAAAACTCAAAAGCACACATCCACATCCATCTTTTTACAACCCTGTCTGATTTTGTTTTTCATTTCTAGGCCTACAACAAGGTTGGGAGATATGAGGAAGCTATTGCAGACTGTGATCTCATTCTGAGGCTTGAACCTTCAAAACTCAAAAGCACACATCCACATCCATCTTTTTACAACCCTGTCTGATTTTGTTTTTCATTTCTAGGCCTACAACAAGGTTGGGAGATATGAGGAAGCTATTGCAGACTGTGATCTCATTCTGAGGCTTGAACCTTCAAAACTCAAAAGCACACATCCACATCCATCTTTTTACAACCCTGTCTGATTTTGTTTTTCATTTCTAGGCCTACAACAAGGTTGGGAGATATGAGGAAGCTATTGCAGACTGTGATCTCATTCTGAGGCTTGAACCTTCAAAACTCAAAAGCACACATCCACATCCATCTTTTTACAACCCTGTCTGATTTTGTTTTTCATTTCTAGGCCTACAACAAGGTTGGGAGATATGAGGAAGCTATTGCAGACTGTGATCTCATTCTGAGGCTTGAACCTTCAAAACTCAAANAATATATGAAATTTCTTATACTAGATACAAAGTAATTCATGTAAGAAGAATGTCTTCCCATCATGCATCTCCTTCATGGGAAACATAGCTCAGATTTTATGAAGTGTCTTTTACTTTTGATTGTAACTTCACTTCCAAACTAGTGAAATTAATTTCTCAAATTTCTTAAATTTCTTATACTAGATACAAAGTAACTCATCTAAGAAGAACGATGTCTTCCCATCATGCATTTCCTTCATGGGCAACATGGCACACGACCCGGTCATCAGGAAGCAGATCGCTAGCAGAAAGGAATTCTGGGTAGCCGCTATTAGCGTTCTGGTGAGTAGAATAAGATTGTCAAATGATTCTATTTCTCATGGAGAATTGTGAAAATGGGTTGGTGAATTGAGTTAGTTTTATGAATAGGACAATGCCTTGTTCATGGATTAATGGCAAATGACCCTGTCACTAGGAGGCAGACAGCTAAAAGAAAGGAATTTGTGAAGATGCTGTTAATGTTTTGATAAGTGTCAAGGATTATGTATCTTGTTCTAAATTCACCCTCATTGTCATCTTATTATGAAAATTCACCAAATCTAACTTATACAATACAATATACAGGTGTAATTTTCTTTAAATAATATACAAGATATAATAAATTCAGGGTCCAAATAAAAGCTGTGGTGAATAAAACTAGGTTAAATTTTATTACCTATTTCATGTTAATATCACTTACTATTATCTGTGAATACCTGTTTAATCGTTTTTATATGAATATGTTTGAACATTTGTGTTAGTTTCCCCTTTTTTTATAATTTGTATCAATGCGTCTGAATGTAATACTGCTTGCATTGTAAAATGTCAAAGATAAAAATAATGAACATCACTATTACAAACTGAGGAATTTGGTTGCTAAATTTAGACACAACAGATTGCAAAAACAAACAACATTTCTGTTTTACATGATAGGTTTATTGCTATTGCTGTTTATTTAGAAATTTCACAGTAAGTTAGTGAAGAAGTCAAGTAGTAGAGAGATGATCTACACAACTCTTGGTATGCTCATGAATATCACCATGGAAACCAGTGATGCTTTCAAGGACCAATCAGAGGATCTCAGTCACCAACTGGTGGAGCTTTTGAAGAGCTGTGATGCGGAAATAAAGGAGGTAAATATGTTAAAGTTAATTGTTACTATTGATGAATTTACTTGTATTTAATCTGAACCGTAGAATGCATCCAATACTTGATTGCTTTGGTACAAAAGTACGTAAGACATGAAATAATTCCTGTTAAGCAGGTTGCTATTTTTACATTTTCAAAGATCATTGAACACAAGTCTATGCTCATTCTCTTGAGTGAAAAATTGGCGAATAAATCATGAAGAAATTAATGAAAATAAGACCCCAGCAAAAAATTCATCATGTTCGGTAATATGTTTTAATGTACCGAAATTTTAAGTTGAATATTCTATATTGAGATGTGATAACATTACAATTGAATTATTGTTAAGCCATGTCTAATTTCAATAGCCATCAAAATGAGCATTGAAATGATGTTTCATCCATTTTTATTGAAAATTTATCTAATTCTGTTGCTTCTGAAATTTGATTATTCATGCAATAATTCTTTCAATAAGATTCATAAATGAAGCATAATGATTAAAAAGATTTATAAAACTAGACATTTAATTCGTCATGGGGACGAATTAGGTGGTCTGTATGAATATTTGTGTTTAAAATGATAGATATGATGAAGAAAAAAAACTAGACATTTAATTCGTCATGGGGACGAATTAGGTGGTCTGTATGAATATTAGTGTTTAAAATGATAGATATGATGAAGAAAAAAAAAGATAGATGAAAAAAAAAATGTCACAGCTGGTACTCGAACTCACGACCTTCATATTAAGAAAACTACGATTTTCCCCATTGATTAATACACGCAGGAGTTTCTCCATAGGATATTACACGCAGATCAGGACTGGGATTCTCGTGTCATACATTGTGCAGAAAATTTCGATATGATCCCGACGTCTGATTAAAAAATAAATGGCACACTTACGATAGGGAATATTCTCAGCTACAACATACTAAAAACTGGGCGAAAATCGACCAAGAATAAAGGAGCTGCTGCTCTTAAAGGGAAAGAAGGTAGAATCCGGATATTACCAAGATTCGTTTCTCATAGACTTTGTGTGTAAAACAGCGGAAATTGACATGCCTATATATATCGTAGAAATACACCATGTTACCGTTGCCAAAATGAAAAACCGTGACTACTGATTCTGTAGACAATTGTCTCAGCTACAACATATAAAAAACTGGGCCAAAAACAGCCAATATTGACGGACTTATGGACAAAATTGCATAAAACTATGACGTAATTTTCGAAAAAAATGAAATTTTGAGTTTAGGCGCCATTTTGATGACGTCAGAACGTTTATGAAAGGTAAATGGCACATGAAAACATATCTACAACTTAAACTATACATGTTCATGAAAAAAAAATTGGGGGTTCGTGGACTGTTTAAAGAGCTACAATGATTTTAGTATAGTCATGTTTTTGCCCATATTTGGCCTATGAAGAAGAAATGCGCGCACGCGCGCGGAAAACTTTGTCAGGCTGTAATTTTCTTAATAATGGTCGTAGAAAGTTGAACAAGGTATCATTTTGTTCAGAATTTTATGCTCTATCTGACTACATCAACAGAAATGGCGAATTTTGAGTAAAACGCGCAATGACGCACGCGTCCGCGCGCGCAAATTTTTGAAAGGCTTAAAATGACCTGAAACGTACTCTTATTTGATCCAAAAGTGATTTTGAGCATTTTGAAATTTTGACGGACGCGTACTCGCGCTTAATGACATTTAGATGAATTTTGATGACATGACGTGATGACCCTTGACCTGAAGTTTATATGACGTGAATATAAATGATTATTGATAATTATTAAGGAAGATATGAATGATATTGTGAATTTACAAAATGGCGTCTACATGACGTCATGTTAATGCCATGACATTGGTCTTGTTGGAGAAATGAGTTTTAATGATCCTGATATATGACTAAAATCTGAAGAATTTAGACAGAAGGACTTTGGAGATATTCTGGACACAAAATATCGTGGAAATAAAAATAAATAAAGTAAGAAAGTAAGAAAGAAAATTCGGACGATAACAATAGGTGATCTGTCAAATACGACAGACCACCTAATAAGCATTTCAGGCAATATTCAAGCATAATACTTAGCATTGTGTATATAAACCTTATTTGTTTTTAATAACTTACAGAGAGCAGCTGCATTGCTAGGCAGAGCATTGCCTCATTCCACTGGGGCAGTTCAGGGGGCAAGTGAGGCAAAGATACCCCTCATACTGCACCAAGATTTAAAGGTAGGTATATTAAACCATCATTTTTATATGATTTCTGCCGGGGAACAGCTGCATTGCTAGGCAGAGCATTGCCTCATTCCACTGGGGCAGTTCAGGGGGCTTGTGAGGCAAAGATACCCCTCATACTATATCAAGGTCTACAGGTTAGTGTATTAAAACCATCATTTTTAAATGATTTCTGTTAGAGAACAGCTGTACTTCAATGTAGAGCGTTGCCACATTCCACTGGGGCAGTTCAGGGGGCTTGTGAGGCAAATATACCCCTCATTCTGCATCAAGATCTGCATGCAAATAAAACAAAGTTTTTAAAGAATTGTTTTTAAAAATGTGCAATCAATATCATTTTCAATTATTATTTATACCTCATTTAGAAGTAGTGTGATAAATTGCATTACAATTCTGTGAAGTAGACCCCTCATTGTGCGTAAGACACCAATTATCTTCTTTTATTACACATTATAAATGACTAAAGATATTATCATTTTAGAGCGCTTATCATTTCCAGAGCACTACTTTAATAGAAATCAGAAATCATCGATGACAAGCTATTTTAGAAAGGCCCACTATACTGAAGGCTGATCATACAAGGCCTAAAATTTAAGGGAAGTGATTTAGAGAGCTCCATGTAACCCTAATCCTACTACATGAAGACCAAATATAGCTCCTGGGTACATAATTTATGGAAATGCCATGTAGGTATATTTCACCCATATGCATTCGATTACTGGGAATCTTTACCAGCGTCTATTTTTTTTTTTTTTTTTTTTTTTTTTTTTTTTTTACTTATTCTTACATCTTATAGAATTCAGATTTGCCGATAGACTCCCAGTCATCGCTGAGTAGATGTCTTGCAGTATTGACACAACTAAGTGAAGACGCTCGCAATCAAATAACGGAAGCTGACCCAGGTAGGATTTCATATTCTTTGGGTTTTTAAAACTTTTGTACAAGACGTAAATACCTTTATAAGACCAAAGAAAGTAAATCACACTTTGTAAAGACGTAAGTCGGAATCTCTTTCGGAAGCAGCAAATATATTTAAATCAATTCAATTAAGATAAGTTCAGGATTAATCTTTCAAAAACACATTAAAGTACAAAATAGAAATCTAAAGTCTAGTAACATTTTGTTTACAAACAAAACATAACAAAAAAATTCAGCATATTATACACATGCAGATCTTACAGCAAGTTACAGGTCATTAAGTCTTTGCTCGAAGGATCAGTGAGAGGCTAATGGACACGACTAGGATCGAAAATCTGATGACCAAGAGTGATACAGTATTTATCAAATAATCTCTTTTATTTTTTCTCAGATCTAAACTGTTTCCTCCACCTCCTTGCATCGTCCAGTGATACAGTTGTCGCAAACGTCGCTCTTTCCATCGGCCATTGCGTTCCAGTACCAGGCATCAGTGAGAGGCTAGTAGACACAGACGTGGTCAAGACGTTGCTAACCAAGACGGATACAACTAATGAGACCATCAAACAGAATTGTGCCATCACGCTTGCAAAATTGGCAACCTCAAACCAAAAGTAAGTAAATTGAATTGACTTTTCATTTAGTTTAATATGCTTCTGCTGAAGAAATGACCCTGAAAGTTGCAAAAATGAGAGTTTGATTGGGATACTGGTGTAGTCAAGACATTGCTAAACAAAGCTGATACTGTACTACATGTACCAGTGAAACCATTAATTGGAACTGTGTTATTATGCTTACAAAATTAGCAACTTCAAACTAAAAGTAAGCAAAATCAATTTTCATTTATGATAATAATAATAATACACATTTATATAGCGCTTAATACGAAGTGTTTCTAAGCGCTCTCTGCATTATTACCCGGCTATAGCATGGCTACCATTCGGCGCTCACTGCATTCAAGGAATTTCTTCCTCCCGGGTACCCATTCACCTCATCTGTGTTGAGTGCAGCATTTAGTTGAATATGCTTTAGCTGAAGAAATAACTATGATCAATTAGAGAAAATGAGGCTTAGAAAAACAAAGTCAAGACATTCCTAAACAAAACAGATACAACTAATGACCATCAAACAGAACTGTGCTATTACACTTGCAAAATTGGCAACCTCAAACCAAAAGTAAGCATATTCAATTTTTACTTAGTTGAATCCCTTTGAACCGAAGAAATAACTTTGATAGTTTCAAAATGAATCTTATAAGGCGTAATTGTTAAACAAGTGAAAAAGGAGGAAAAAATCAGGGATTAGGGTTTTTGGTTTTTAAGTGTGATGATGTTCAAAATTTGTACATAAATCTGTAGATTAAAAGGAAAACAATTTCAGTCATCATATACCACTTCATCATGTATTCTGTGGAATGAATAAGTTTTTTATTTAGTGTAAAATTCCTTAAGAACTTATCATTTTAATTTTGTTCTTCTCTTCTTTTTGCACCTCTATCTCCCTCCCTCGTTTTGCTCACATCCATCTTCCATTTTCTCTGTTTTCCCCCTTTCTATTCTTCTTTTTCTCTCTACCTTTTGATCTGTTTTCTCTTCTCTATCCTCTTTTCTTTCTCTACCTTTCTATTATCTTTTTCTCTATAATTGCAGGCACTTAGAGAGACTGCGAGAGCTAGACGGGATTGGAATTCTTCACACTTGCTCACAGTATGCATTGAGATAACCAACATGGAGAAAATTAGGGAAATAGAAAAAGTTTGATTTATTGTCATTTATACCGGGAACTTTAGAATGTACAGTGAAGCCGGCTTTAGTAACCACCTGTATAGAAAGACAACCGGTCCATAAAGACTACCTTTCTTGATTCCTTAAAAAGCAATTGACATGTAAATGAACCTGCTTATAGAGACCACCTGCTTATATAGACCCCATTTTCTGTCTCTCTTGGGTGGTCTTTATAGACAGGTTTGACTGTAGTACACTGTCACATACTCTCTTTTTGGCTCCCCTTGAGTGCAAATAATAATGATAATAGTACACAACATTTATATAGCGCCTAATATGAAGTGTTTCTAAGCGCTCTGGGCATTATTACCCGGCTATAGCATGGCATTTGGCGCTCACTGCATTCAAAGAATTTCTTCCTACCGGTACCCATTCACCTCACCTGGGTTGAGTGCAGCACAACGTGGATAAATTTCTTGCTGAAGGAAATTGACGCCACGGGTAGGACTCGAACCTACGACCCTCGGGTTGAAAGGCGAGAGTCAGAACCACTATGGAGGTTTTGATTTCATTTGTCACATTTACAGTCGCAGTTGACCAGAAGTATAAGTCACACTTTGCCAGCAGCTTTGAGATACTGTAAAAGCTGCAATTTTCACTGGAGTTTTATTTTCACTAATTTCTTGACCATGAATTCGCTGAAATTTCACTCAAAATAATGCCTGTGGATTTGTGTACAGTAATCTTTCAAAACAAGAAAATAACAACCCGCTGTTAAGTGAATATGTCTGAAATTTAGTGAATTTGCTAAAATTTATGTATGCTAAATTATTCATTTGGCTTTTACAGTAACCCTGAATCAGCTACAGAGAACTCTTCAATATTTAAAAATACTATCAATATTCCGACAATAATTCAATGACGCATTCGTCTCTGTGGCATATCTCTCAACCATTATTGGTGTGGAGGAAAGAATGTGCTTTTTATCATTCCAAATGAATGTTTTCAAAGATTTTCAGCTGAAGGAAGTCTTCATACTCTAAAGGAAAAAATATTCACAGATTTTAGTAAAGTATTTATGAAATTAGCCATTTTGGAAAAATGGAACAATTTGAATAAGATGCTTTTCAAAATTGTAATTTACAAAGGTTTTTTTTATGTTCAGTGTTTTTTAGATTAAGAAAAAAATAAATATCATGCTTATTTATATGTTTGATTATTGTATGTATGGATATTGATTTACCAGTGTGGCTTTATAGAAACATTTTATTGCATGAATATATAGAGAGGCTTATACATTCCAGCATCTATGCAACGTTTCTTGAAATAAGACTTTTCAATAAAGAAACTATTTGTTTCAGGAGTCGTTATATGGTTGTATACATATTGTGATTTAAATGACTAGGGGGTGTTGCTCAAAATCAACTACAAATCAACTGCAACTTTGCAAACTGTAACGCGCATTTTCATTCGCGCGTGGTGGGCACATTTAACAAGACGTGCATGAAACAATGATTTTGATTGGCGCGTACCGATCAATTGCAGCTTACGATCAATTGCAACCTTTGAGCAACACCCCCTAAATCTGTGAAAAAGTAGATTCCTGGGTGGTGTTTCGCCAAGTTCCGAACAATTTAAAGAAAGACTTTAATAGGAATGGGTATTATAAGTCCCTGTGCTGAATGATTGAGAATGATTGAGTACATTGTATAGCATTAAAAAGTACTACTGGATGGTGTTTCACCAAGATAAGAAACACTTCCAGAACCATGCATCTTTAGTGCAAGAACTGATACCAGTCGGTCTTAAATCTGCATCTTTAGTGAAAGAACTGATACCAGTCGGTCTTAAATCTGCATCTTTAGTGCAAGAACTGATACCAGTCGGTCTTAAATCTGCATCTTTAGTGTAAGAACTGATACCAGTCGGTCTTAAATCGGCATCTTTAGTGCAATAACTGATACCAGTCGGTCTTAAATCTGTTAGCAAAGTCTTTCTTATCTTTGTAAAATACCACCCAGTCTTTCATAAAGTCTATCTTAACCTTAAATAATGACTTGGTGAAACACTGCCCCGGAGAGAAATGTTTGGATCAGGGTGGTGAAATTTTTAAATAAAAAACTAAAATGGAAGAAAGAAAGAAAGATATATTGATATAGAAAAGAGAGAGCAAGAAAGATGATTGAGATTGAGGGATGGATGAGAGTTTGTTAGATGGAGAGGGTGAAAATAAAGGACGATGGCAGTTATTACAGGAGATAAGGTGTGGGATGGGGATGTTTGTATGTGTGAGTGTATGTAATAATGATAATGATAATAATACTTATGTAGCGCAGAAACTATATTAATATATTCTACTGCATTAAAAAGAGTCTTATTTAAGTAAAGACATGAGTGGTAAAGTAGACTTATAATGGCGTGTCAAAAAGATGTGTTTTAAGCTTTGATTTGAACACGTTAGTGAGGAAGAATTTCGTATACCAATAGGTAGTTTATTCCAGAGTTCTCCTAGATTGACTTTTGTTTTACGAGTTGTTGTCTGTAACAATAGGGTGTCTTGTGAGCTGAGAAGATTGTCCGAATGGTTGTGTGATTTGAATTTCAATAGTTCTACAATATAACTTGGGGCTTGACCAACAAGAGCTTTGTATACGATCAAAAGTATCTTAAAAGAGATTCTATGACGTACTGGCAGCCAGTGCAATAAGAGAGGGGTGATGTCTGTGTGGGGTGTGTGTAGTGAGTGTGATAGAGAGAGAGGACTGTAAATAGAGGGGGTGGGAGATGCAGAAAGAGGGAAAAGTTATAGAAATTAAAGATTAACCACGGGAGGAGAAAAATGGAGGGATAGGAAAGAATACGGGCATGTGTGTGTTTGAAAGAGAAGAACAGAGGGGTGATAGAAATGATATGAGATAATGTGATGGATTGGAATGTGTGTGTGTGTGTGTGTGTGTGTGTGTGTGTGTGTGTGTGTGTTTGTGAGGGAGAGAGAGAGGGAGATAGAAATAGAGGGTATGGGAAGTTTTAAAAAAAATGAGAGTGATGAAAACAAAGGATTAAGCATGGGAGCAGAAAAATAGAGGGGTAGTGAAAGGATACATGTGGGTGTGTGCGTATGCGTAGGTTTATGGTGTCGACCGATGCCCTCGGACTGAAAACTTGCCATGAAGTTACTTGAGGACCATCCTGGAATAGATTGGAAACGTATCACTGCAGAATGAATACACATTGAGAAGGATTGGGGATACGCCCTCTGTTCGCATTGTAATTAAAAAGAGATCCCCTTTTCTGGTAATTTTCTTACCAAAAAAAAGAGATCTCTTTTTAATTATACCACTTCTGAATGAAAACATAGTAATACAATAAAAACACAAACAAGGCAAAAATTAAGCATAAGTAGAAGTGTTCAAATGATTACAGTGTGTTTGTACATTCAAAATAATTGCATTTGGCTATTCTTAGATATATAAAAACATTTTAGGAGAGTAGGTCATGAAATTTGAACATCAATATGACTAAACAGTAAGGTTTGACAGGCCAGTTTAGGGTCAATAACTACACGCTTGCACAAGATCGTACTTTAAAGGATTCATATTTTTCAGCCCCAACGTTTTTACATGTTTTTTTTTCATTTGCACACATTTTTCATAGGGGGGGGGGCAGCCGCTCCTCCCCCCACCCCTGAATACATGCATGAGAACAGGGGCATACCTATCTTTTATCCAAGACATGGGATCAGGGTCCTAGCTAGGTATTACCAGGGAGAGTATAGCGACAAAGTCCCAGCGAGCGGTGTGGGTAAATGAAAGGGAGGGAGGTCGGGTCAGGTAGTTTTACTCTATCTAACTTTCGCCCCAAATCCACAAACATTTAAATTAAAAACCTGAAAATTCATCTTTTGCAGAGACATCAAAATCAGAATTATAATAATGCAATGTTTACGTAATTTTATTAATGATAAGTGTAGATATCAAATGAAACCCGAATATAATGCTGGCATCGAGCTAAGGAACAGGGCATTCCTATTCCACAATAAGAAGAGTTTCAAATTTAGAATTACCCTTGTGCTATTGTAAGCCTACTCTAAACATTTCTTTTCCCTTTAATTTGACACGTTTTGACCCCCCCCCCCTGCCCCCTCCCACATTATGGAGAACAGAACTATGATTAATCATCGAGGGGAATACCCCCTCAGGATGTAACCCTCCTGTGATAGGCGATTGTTCATTCTCCTATTGTTCACTTCTGTACTTTTGACCAATCAAAAGACCGAGAGAGGGCGAACCCATGACGTCATCTTACTGTAACAGGTGCACAGGGTCGCTCGCGAGAACACTCCAATTCTGAGCTTAACTTCTGAAAGTTACAAATACTGCTGTAGTTGGCTGTGGAACTGCATGAGTGAAGACACAGGAAGAGTTTAATCTCTTGAAGTGATGAGAGAAAATTCATGTAATTAGAGATTCGAAGCAGTTGGATTTATTTTAGAAGTGACTTTACAAATCGCGTCTGACAATCCCCGTGATCACCATGGCTGTTGTTGGTGGATTCGCCCGCCGGAGGTTTCGGCTTGCGGTCGTCTGTTTCTTCGCTTCTATCTTCCAAGCTGCAGGTGCGTACATTAGAAAGAACTATATAGCCTTGTAATATTATTGTGTGTGCATGTTTCTTGTAATGCGAAATAGTATGGAAAAATATATATGTTTAGCAGGTTTGTCTCAGGAGTTCTTAAGCAGGTGGTTGGGTTAATCAATAGGGCCCGGGGTTCAAAGATTTGTTTCAAACAAGCCAGCAAGCAAAATTGAACAAGGCTCTCTTTTATTTCGTCAGCAATTAACTGAGCAGAAAAAAAAAGATTGAAAAAAATATTATGGGTATCTGGTGGGCTGTCCCAATATACTCTTGACAAAGAGTTCATTGCAAATTTCAATGATTATAAAAAGTATATATATATATCCCTTTTTTTTGAGGGGGGGGGGGGGTTGGTATTGATGGGGGTTAAAAATCTGAGTATTTGGTCAATTTGAAAATTTTCATGTAAAAAACATTTTCTTTAGTAAGTATCCAATAGTTAAGTTTTCAATAGAAAATTCATTTTTAGTAAAATATTGAGGTAAGAATAAAACATTTATTTTACAAAATAGTGTATCAATATTGAAATTGAACAAATGTAAGAAATTCCATACAGAGTGGGTATGTTGCAGTCCTAAATTAATTGCCATTTCTTTTTTTAAGAATGGTAAATATTGTGAATATTGTGTATGTGAAATGTTTGAGTAGTATAGGACATTTTAAGATTTAAAGAAAAAATTGACAATTCATGCCAAAGTTAATCATAATGAATTTTTAGATATTCTTCTTCTGTGGTTGTACAGTCCACTTCACGGTGTATAATGTACAGTTCTCTCTTTAATATCTTTCGCAAATGTAATTTGTCTTATTATTTCATTTGTGAAAATACAGAATAAGTCTGGCCATCTTCATTCAGCATTCTCGTAGCAGAAATTATTTTCAGATATATGCACAATGTAAAATGAATAAATCAGGAAATCGGTTTGGGATCATCATGAATTGTAATAACCCTTTTAACTTAGGAACTAAATCCGTCTTCCCCAATTTAAATGGCCCCCGACCTTCTTGAATCCATGACTCATAAAAAATAAAGTACACTCAAACCTGCTTATCATTTGAATATAATGACAACTGTCAGAACAATGCCACCCTACTTCTTTAACTCGCAATAAATAAACCTTTCTTCACACTTTACCCTGATTTTTTTCTCTCTCTTTCCCTTTTAAAAACCGATTTCTACCAAAAATATTCCAAGGTGAATTTTAACCATGGTCCCATTGCATATGCCATATGTAAACTTTTACACAGGGGGAAACTCTGGCAAAACGTTTTCTGCAATGGGCACCTGTTTGTGTCAGAACAATCTCACCCTGATAATATACCTCTTGATTAACTGCAAGACAAATTATCCCAAATCCCTTTTCTTCAAAATTATGTTTTTTTATGACTCATAAAGTAGTCAAACCCGATTATCACTTGAATATAATGACAACTGTCAGAACAATGCCATCCTCTTTCTTCACATCGCAATAAATTGAAATGACAAATAACCTTTTCTTCACACTTTACCCTGATTTTTTTTCCTCTTTTTCCTCTTTTAAAACTATCGGTTTCTACCAAAATTGTTATGGTGCATTTTTACCAGGGGCCTGATGCATAAAACTTATAGCCCTAGAAAACTCTGGCAAAAAACAAAAACTATTACAAAACTCTTGCAGAGAGCAAATTCTTCATAGACTTTTACACAAGGAAAAACTCTGGCAAAAAGTTTCCTGCAACGGGCACCTGTTTATGTCAGAAAAATCTTACACTCTTTATCTACCTCTTGATTAACAGCAAGACAAATTATCTTCCCTTTTCTTCAAAATTATGTTTTTTATGACTCATAAAGTACTCAAACCCAATTATCATTTGAATATAACTAACTGTCAGAACAATGCCATCCTCTTTCTTCAATTGAAATGACAAATAACCTTTTTTTCTTCACACTTTACCCAGATTTTTTTTCTTTCTCTCCCTTTGTTTTTTTTTCAAAATTATGGCTGTCTGCTAAATTGATTTGTTGCATTTCAATTAGGGGCCCGTTGCATAAAACTTTTATCCATACAAAACTCTGGCAAAGAGCAAGTGTTCAATATATTTTTACACAGGGAAATACTCAGGAAAAAACTTTGGCATAAAGTTTGCCAGAGCATTCCAAGGTAGAAAACATTTATGTAAAGGGCACTGGCCTGCCATATGTTGTGATAAGTGTCAGAAAAATCGAGGCCTGTTTCTCTACCTCTTGATTTAACAGCAGGCCATTTTCTTTTTTCTTCAGAATTCATTATTTTTATGGCCAAGAGCAGTTTCTGCCAAAATTATTTCGGTACACTCATACCAGAGTATCATTCAAATATAATGACAAATTCTAGAACAATCCCAATCTAGTCTATTTCTATACCATCTCAATGAATGAATAGGACAATTAATCACCCTTTTCATTTGGATTTAGCCCTTTTGGTGAATAAAACTAGTTTTTGCCAAAACCTCTTTGATGCATTGAAACCAGGCCATCAATAATGATCCGTGTCAGAACAATACACCAGTTTATAAATAGACTAAAGATTATCCATGTTTTTTGCCAACAAACATCGTTACTTGGTATTCCTAGAAGTGGTTTAATAGTTACAATTTATACACAATTTTAGTTTAACTCTAGTTTAGTGATTATGTACTATTTGCATTTGTTTTGTTCCAGGACCAAGATGAAAACCAATTTTTACCTTGTATATAATTGATCTTGTTATCCTGTTTAAATATGTTTTAATAAATAAATAAATAAATAAATACCTGAAATCCAGTTTGCATGCATTAATTGTGGCTATTTTAGGGCAATCCTCGTACAACCTTTGTGCAGAGAAAATGAATACAATTTGCATTTGTTAATTATCCCGCTTGTTTCACCCTGTGATCGAATTAACCAGAACAGATGATAATTTTTCTTCAGAATTGAGTTTTTTTATGACTGACAGTATTTTCTTTTGCCAAAACTGTTTTCGTCCATTCCAACCGACCATCATTGAGAATACAATGTACATTATAATGATTCATGTCAGAACAAGTTACATCGGTTTCCTGATCTACACCACAATGACTGACCAGAATGTTTTTTCTTCAGAATTTAGCCTGTTTGTGACTAAAGCTCTATTTTGGCCAAAATTGTTTCCTAATTATTTCTATTCCATTGTTATTTTGAGAAAGACAATGAATCAATTGACAGAATATACTCTGTGACCCTTTGTTCAGTGAGAAACAATTTATGACAAGATGATGTGTTAGATTATTTCAATTATGTGTCCAAATTCTAAAGGGGTTTGGAAAAGTGGATTGGTCATTTATGAAGAGGGGAAGGAACATTTCATATTGGGAGCCAGTTTTGTGCCGGTCCCGGTAATACAAATATAAGAATATTGCCATTGTTCATTTGCAATTCAAAGCATAATGAATTTGCAAATGATGATTGCAAGCAACAGTCACCTCCTCTTTTTTATCCTTTTTTTGTGGTGGTGGAGGGGGGGGGGTTGCAGAGCTGATAAAACAAAAATATTGAATAGTACATGATTCAATGAAATAACCCTATAGAGGGATTTTAAAGGCCACCTTTTGTCTTACACCTTTTGACCAATTTTGCGAATACAATATGAAACCCTTGAGAATACTTTCCATATTCTTCATCTGTTTCTCTTTGAATTCTTTTCACAATAAATTTTACATTATTCCTTTCACTTCAAAGCCCCTATAGATGTGAATTGATAAACGAATGCACAGAGTCTGACTCTTGTTTTTCTACTGCTTACAGCTAACAGACAAATTCTCACATTTGGTAGTTTTCTTCATCTGTAACTCCTCATCAAAGGTTGGACGCTGAATGAATTAATTATGATACGTGGTTGTCTTCTTCAGGTTTGCAACTGGCTACACAAGCCTTCCAAGATCTCATGAGCCCTGAAGGAACCAAGAATTTTGAGATGTCCTGTCCAGTCATGGGGGTGATCGGTCAGCCTCAATTCATGTGGCAATACTCACCAGCTAGACATCTTACTCCTGGAAACAAGGTTGTTACAATAATGATGGTGACCTATATCTATCCACGAGATTATTATCTTTGCATCCTCATTAAAACCGTCCAAATCGTCGGGCTCAGATGATGTTTCGCCGAGAATTGTGAGAGATTGTATCCATGCTATTGCGGGTCCACTATGTGATATATTTAACAAATCACTATCCCAGGGACTGGTTCCTGATAAGTTAAAGATCGCAAAAGTAGTTCCCGTCTATAAAAAGAAGGATCGTAAGTGCATTGAAAACTATAGGCCAATTGCCTTGTTGCCGATCTTTTCAAAGATTCTAGAAAAGTTAGTGCATAAAAGACTTAATGATTTTTTACTTTTCAACAATATTTTGATCCCTCAGCAATTTGGCTTTCGTAAAAATTGTTCTACTAGTCTTGGCGTTTTAAATTTAGTA
>BQKZ01009223.1:1852-18071 GCA_036244855.1 Temnopleurus reevesii
ATGACGATATGCGGACAACTCTCCATTTATTTTGTACATGATTTTTTATAATTATGGAATTTGATTGAATATACCATAACTATTCAACATTATTCTTCCAACAATACTTGAAGAATTATCCAACACCTATAATACTGACGAGAAAAGGGAAAATCTTGTCCACTTTTCTGTAAAAAGAAGAAATTGTTAAATTTTGTGTACAGAATGAATGGAGAGCTGTCCACAAATACGTCACAGATTTGAACGTAGACGACTAATAATTGGTCGGCGTTGCCGACTCGAGGATTCCCTCACTATAACTTTGTAAATTCATAACTTTTGAATGGATCGTCGGATTATGCTCAAATTTTCACAGTTGGTTCATTTTATTTTTCTCCATCTACTGAGAGAATATAAAATGCAGGGTTTCGTTCTTCTTTAAATCACTACTTTGTTTCCCATAACATTGATTGAATAGACTTTGAAATGCAATAGGATAAAAATCATCAAACCAGATTCAATCTCTGACCATTAATGCATAAAGGAGGGAGGGGGAGGATAGGGCAAACATTGTTTCTCACCTGTCATTCTTGTAAACCCTCCAAGTGTGGCTGTTGCTCCCATCAGGGCCAAAAAAAAGGATAAAATCCCCACTGAATGAAGAATGTGTAGGGAGAGAGGAGGGAATGAAATAGAGAGGGAATGAAAGAGAGAGGGATGTGCAAAAGGGAGTGCTAAATCTATGTCTAACCTGTCATTCTTGTGACCCCTCCCAGTGTAGCTGCTGCTTCTACCATAGCATAAAGACCAGGAGTGATGCACTTGCCAATGAATGAGGGAGGAGTAGAGTAAGAGAAGGGGTGGTGAAATGGGGTATGTGGTAGAGAAGAGTAGGGGAAAGGAAGGGAGAAGAGAGATGACTTTATTTCCCACCTGTCATTCTTGTGACCCCTCCAAGTGTAGCTGCTGCTCCTACCATGGTCATAAAAACCAGGAGTGATGCACTTTCTAATGAACTTACATTCATTGAAAATATACCAGTCAGGATTTTTACTCATATAAGGGAGGGGTACTACAAGGAATGGGGGAGATAGAGAGTGAAGGGAGGAGTTGGGAAATTAAGGGAGAAGCGAGCTAACTTACCTGTCATTCTTGTGACCCCTCCCAGTGTAGCTGCTGCCCCCACCATGGCATAAAGACCGGGGGTGATGCACTTGCCAATGAACTTACATTCATTGAAAATATACCAATCAGGATTTTTACTGGAGGATAAAACAAAAATAAAGTAGCTTCAAAATGAATTGATAAACATACTTGATGAAAGAAATGAGACAAATTACGGTACATAATATGAGAAAAATCAACTTCTGAATTCAAACTAACACTTGCAAGGGTTTATTGTATACATCTCTCTTGTTTATGCCCAGTCTTAATGCGATTGAGCTTAAAACTTTTTCAGTGGTCAGAATATTAATTAAAGGGTGACTATTATGAAAATACAAGTTGATATGTATTGATGCATTATACTATTATCAATACCCTTTTCAGTGAAATAGGGTCCAAATGTGTTTCATATATCTTATAATATTTTTTCTTCATTTTTATGTTGGCTTAGTAGGGAACGCCCCTAAAAATTTCTTTCAAATGTCAATCCTGTTGTGACATCACAAGAGTCAAGTTTGTTCACCTTGCTACATCATGTTTCAGAGCTTGTTCTGTAAATAACAAAAGGAAATATGTGGATCAATGAAAGCGAATTGGAATGTGCAATCACCTGAATTGAAATCCCTGCATTGATCCACATATTTCCTTTTGTTATTTACAGAACCAGCTCTGAAACATGATCAAGAAAGGTGAACAAACTTGACTCTTGTGATGTCACAACAGGATTGACATTTGAAAGAAATTTTTAGGGGCGTTCCCAACTAAGCCAACACAAAAATGAAGAAAAAATATTATAAAATATATGAAACACATTTGGACCCTATTTCACTGAAAAGGGTATTGATAATGGTATAATACATTAATACTGATCAACTTGTATTTTCATAATAGTGGACCTTTAAATGAAATCTTTGATCAAAAGAAAATTCACAATGTAATATTATGGCCTAGTAATCTCTCAATAATCTACATCAATAGTATGGTATTAGCAAAACTTTTTTGAGCAGCAACATTTTGCTTCTCCCAAGACAAAAGATGGGCCTAATATCCAAACATTTGAAAAGCAACATAACTTCAAAAGGGCACATTACTGTACTACAACTTATATGCGATGTGAAAAAGGAAAAGGGAACACCAAACATCTACTCAGTCAATAAGATGGGTATTTTGGCAGCTCATGAGGACATCCAAAACCTTTTTTTTTTAATTTGAATTGTCTTGAACATTAATTTCCTTTTCAAAAACTTAATCAACATAAGTAAATACAAGATAACTATGTACAACAATTGAAGGAGGTGTGTTCATACTACTCACTATGCAATCTGCTCTACAAGAACTCCCATGATTCTCCCTGTGATAGCTCCTACAGCCATACTGGGTATGAACAGACCAGCAGGAACCTAGAATAGATCAAATCGAAAGTACATAAAATCAGTTATTATTTCACAATGTAGGAAGGATAAGTATTCAACAGTAACCCTTGATTACATGTTGGTAATGGATATCATGGCATTTAACATTTTGCAATAGTAAATGATTTTTTTCCTAATGATTCTTCAAGTCATTTTTCTAATGAGGTATTTCATATTTTGTGTTAGGAGTCACATGATAAGACACTATTTCCATGGGCAACCTTCACTAAGATTTGTTATTATAATACATACTATTATCTGTGATAAACCAAAATAACTTTGAGCTTCAGCTTTTGGGGGGCAATTACAGCTACAATCATTTTATCATTACTAATCTTTGTACAAAGCCTGATAATTTCAGAAGTCAATGGAAACAGATCAGTATGCATCTTACCTTAATACCAAATGTGAAAATGGTGATGAAAGCTTTGAAGACAAGGGCTAGAGCAAGAAGCCAGAGAGCATTGAAGATGCCTGGTCCTGCCTCAGCTGTTGGATAGACGGACTGATCGATTCGGGTGTAGTTTCTCTTGTAATCACTGTATGAATTAGAACAAAAGATATAAGAGAACAAGATAGATTGCTAGATTCCTAGAGTAGAGTGAATGTGAAATGACAAAGCCCCCTTTAGACATTGGATAGCTGGATTGCCATTGGATTGACTGATACAGCTGTAGATTCTTTAATAATCTTTGCATGAATCAGTTGTGCCATTTGCAAATATCCCTCATGGCTTTATTTTTTTAGAACTAGTGGCTTAGTCAACTGTGCATTGTATCGTGATGACTTTCAGCACATTTACACTGAACACATAGTTAAAGAATAAGCTGCAGTTCAAAAAGTAAGTAAGCCTCCCATGTCAATTTCTAAAACAAAACTGTAACTATTCATTTTGATTTGAATAGTAAACATTTGGATAGTAAACAAACAAAATTTCAGGAAACAAGACAATATATACCCTCCTTGTAAATCTGAGTGTGCAAACTATTTTCTTAACCTGGATTTAGACCCAGAAGTTACCATCACTATCACATAAATTACTACATGCAATTACTTGATTATCATTTCCTTACCATAATAAATTATCATCTTCTGGTCCACATTCAGAGAAGAGTAGTGAGATCAGTTTGCTGGTGTTCATTCTTGTGTACTGATTAGGAAAGCTGATAACGGCTGTGATAAAGGCAAGTGCAATTACCTGAAAGAAGAAACATTCAAAATAACGGAATATCAGTGCACATGTACTTTTGAGCAACATACTTCTCTTTACGTGATCAATTTCAATAATTCATCAATCTGAGACCGTCCATGCAATACAAACATTTGCCTTGTTCAAACACATCTTACAAGAATATTACTAATACAAACTTTGTACTGGATTTACATTTAAATTATATTTTTCAATTCAGAGAAATATTATCCTGCGAAAAATGCTGTAAAAGTGATGACTATAATACAAAATGGCTATCACTGTTTCTAAAGTATTTCAGAACTATATATTTTTTTCAATTTACTGTTAATAACCGAATATAGACAATTAAGATCTGCAATTACAGAGATTATGTGGGAAACTTTTTGTATGTCCTTCCTGCCAATATCTACAATAATCTAATCAAAATTATTCAATATCTCCTTTGGAAGATCATTACAGAAGGACTTTAGGAAACGCAACGTGAATATATTTTACCTCTGTGACTGGATATTGCTTTAGTCTGGAGTTCTTCCTGAACTTGCACCATCTAAGATTCAATTTGTTGAAAAATGCACCATACAGACCCTGGAAAAATTCACATGAAATAAATATATACATCATGAAATACATGCAATACTCGCACATAAATTATTTAACATATAATCATGCCCTCCATCTTTTTATAACAGCAAGAAAACTCAAGAAGGAAAATTATTATCATAAGGTAACAGGCGTAAGTGTTGCTAAAAAGATTTTGCTGATCTGCACTGGCCATTCATATCCTTTTTAATGCACAGACTGTATACCATCAAAATGCATGTTTCAATATGTGCAATTTTCTAGCAAAAATCTTATACCCCGGTCACATAGGACCCTGGGAGCAGCACGATTCACCCCGACTCTTTGTTCTGAGGCAGTTAACTGTGAATTAACAAAGAGTCAGGGTGAATCGTGTTGCTTCCAAGGTCCTATGTGACCGGGGCATAAGATTGAATTACATAACGCAAGCATAAATAATGTACCAAAAATTAAATTCTACTTGCAAAATATATCAGATGTAAAACTGGCTTACTATAAATAAAAGTTCCCAACATCATTATGTCCCAAGAAAACTTTAGGTGTCCCATTGCATCTCTTTTACTCGAGAGTTAAGATGATTGCAACAATACGAATAGCAAAAGTAGCAAACAAACCAAGGAATACTTACCCCAAATATGCCAAGAATAATAAAGAAGAACAGCTCATATAGAGACCAGGGTAGATCATACTCCACATAGAACATAACTAGATGATCGGTACCGAAAGGGTTGAAACTACGGAGTACGAAGGCTGCGACAAGAGCACAGAAGAATGATCGCCAGAGCGTCTTCAATGGGAAGTAGTAGCTGATCTGTCAAGAGAAAGGCATGATGATATGGACATTATATCAAGAGTAGATACAGAGGAAGATGTAGCTATACATACATAAAGAGTTGATAAGCGCTATATAAAAGCCGTTCATTATTATTATCATTATTTAAGGCTATTCTAAGGGATTTGTATTAAATTTTTTTAGCTGTTTTAATTAAGAGGTTTATATATTATTTGCTTACAGATACAATTGAAGAGATATTAGTGGGTTTTTTTAATGAACATTAATACTCCCCGCAGTGAGATGTTTAACATTGTACATATAAATTGATTGAACTTGTAGATCAGTATAATGATCTGAATATACTCACAGTAGAAAATGGAACGTGATTTTCGTTTCAAACTTCAACAGAACTTTCAGAAATACCTCAATGCAAATACATATAAATGAAAAATAGAAAAAATTCCTATGAGACATTGTCCAAGAGTCTAGTTCCTATATAATAGTCATCTATATCCATTAAGGATAAAAATAAAACATCCTCTCAAAAAGTTCAGAAAATCACTACTTATCATACACTTTATTACCAAGCATAACTTTGAAATTCAGAATTTTTCAGAATGTTTACAGAATGTTTTCAGAATCTATTAAACCATTCATTAAAAACAAATTAATTTGTAATACTCCTATATCTTCTTACCTCTTCTAAGCTGAATAAGACACCCCCTATAGGAGCACCAAAGGCTACTGAGACACCAGCAGCTGCTGCAGCAGAAAGCACCTACAGAAGAGAACATTTTGAATATAAGATGTACCATATCATTTCAAATAAATTGCATAAAAATTATTAAAATTATCGTATTGAAGTACACACAGGAATAATTTTCCAGGTAAAATTTGCCAAGCATTTTATCATGATTGCTACACAAAGGAATGTTTTTCTCATAGAACTCTACAGTTAGGTGTTGAAAATGTTTCCTAAATGTCTGATACTGCTAACCAAATGTGAAAAATAAAAGTAAGATTATTCCCTGCACCAGATTTCACGAAAAACATCATGCATCTAAGATTAGCAGTGCTGTTAATATGTGCTGTGATAACTGATTGGGCAACCTTACTGAAATAAAAACAAATAAATAAATAAATAAATTAATTAACTCTGTATCACAGTAATGAGTATAGATCACGTATGATTCTTCTTTACCAGTCTAGATTTCTTTACATTAGAAGTGAACAAAATGTTACATTAAAAGATATGGGGCATTTTAACATTATTGTTTTAATTAACCACATTTTTCTCAATACATAAAAGTTGCATTTCCTTCAGTGGAATATCATCTTCTATAGGAATAAATTTTTAAGAAGATTTTGCCCTGGAACAATTCATATAAGTATATTTTCAACAATCTATCATTGTCTGAAGTACTTGTTGTCGAAAGGTTGTTGTTGAAAAAAGGGGAAAGAAATAAAAATATTTATCAGCAACTAACCTCTCTTTTCTTGGCCTCATTTTTATGGTACTTTGGGAAGAAGTATGTGAAGATATTACCGCAGCAGCAAGCCACGTGAACCAGGGGACCTTCTTTACCGAGACTCAGGCCAGCACCAACGGCCATCATCATAGTGAGGGTCTTGATCAACAATGTCCACTTGCCTAGGTAGCCTCGCATGATGAAACCGCTCAGGATAGTCTTAATCTACCAAAAACAAAGAGAAACATTTTCTTGAGAGAAAGGTAATGGGTTACATTGATGTAGATAATGACTTGATCAACATATTCCACTTGCCTAGCCAGCCTCGCATGATGAAACCGCTCAAGATGGTCTCAATCTGCCAAATACAAAGAGAAACATTCAATTTTCTTGAGAGAAAGGTAATGGGTTACATTGAATTAGATAATGACTTGATCAACATATTCCACTTGCCTAGGCAGCCTCGCATGATGAAACCGCTCAAGATGGTCTCAAACTGCAAAAAATAAGGAGAAGATAATTGTTTCATGCATTTAGTTGTCTAGATCAACATTTCCAATTGCCTAGGCAGCCTTGCATGATGAAACCACTCAAGATGGTCTCAAACTGCAAAAAATAAGGAGAAGATAATTGTTTCATGCATTTAGTTGTCTAGATTAACAAATTCCACATGCGTAAGCAGTTTGAGATGGTGAAACCGCTCAAGATTAAACTGCAAAAAGAAAGAGATGATGACATCACAAATCTAAGTAGGCTCATGATGATGTTTACAGTCAACATTTAGTAAGGATTTAGTTGTTAAAAATACACCATAGGAAGTATTAGCGGATTGATTGATTGTTAACATGATTAATAAATGTTTTGAAAAAATTGTATATTTTCACTCAATTTGAATAAGAAAGGCCCAATAATATAATAACATCCAACAACAAGAACAACACATGACAACATCTTTGAGGCAAATTCAACATTAACATTAAAGACCAACCTCAGGAATTCCTGATCCACAAGCGTATGGTGCAAACATGCGCACCAACAGGACCGTGATGGTAGCGAGCCCCACTCCCCACAGGACGTACATCCCATAGCCGATTACATACGCCAACGCATCATCTGGCGTCTTGTGATTAAAGAGCTTAGACCATGTGACCCACTCGGGGCAATCGTACGTGCCGAACATGGTAGTGTTGCGGATCCAGCAGCACTCTTCACGATTGAGATAGATGGCGTTCCTGCAGATACCAAGCTTCAGGTCGCTCATCCAGCTGGTGCCTATGTCTACAACACCAGCACAAGCTCCTGAAAAAGAGAAATTAAATATTATTTTAATGCGGCTCTACCTACTGAAGGTCTCTTGCTTTTGCAAATTCTAAGAGCTCACAGCTCAATTGGGGAAAGTGAAATGCTCATGATCATATATACCAGTTATGTAACTGAACAGTATTTGAGGCAACAACTCTAAGAATATTTTTTTTTAAATAACTCCTACTTCAGGTCACATGTGATTGGTGTTAAAGTAGGGAAGGAGGGGGAAGAGAAGACAGTCGATTCTGCCCTAAATCATGATGTTTTGCTGATGGAATCAATGGTTGAATGTACAAACCTATGGCTATGCGAACAAGAAGAACAATACATTGACACCCATATCCTTCAAGGTACCCTAAAAGAGTTTACGTGCAGCTTTACTGATACATGTTTTTTGGAGGGGCTGGGTCTTCCTTACTTCAGATCAAATGTGACTTGACTGAAGATGGGGAAAAAAAAAGACAGAGAACATACGGTGAGTTCTCCCCCAAGTCATGATGGTTTGCTAATGGAAACAATAGTTTGAGTCAAAAAGAGCTTGAGATTTTGATCCTAGGAGAATCTACTAACCTGTGGCTAAGCCTACTAGAAAAACGATGGTCCATCCCGACACACTAAACGTCATATCTTTCAAGGTACCCCAGCAGGAATCTTTCCTGTTTTTCTTGATGTCCTTGCGCTCTTGTCGGTATCGAGCAATGTCTCGGACCCAGTCGATGGTGTGGAAGTCATCATATTGGCTGATCTCGGCAGAAAGTTTATCAAGAGGATCTAAAGATGACAAAGATAATAAAAATGATAATAGTAAACAATAATGATAATGGTTTCATGATGCTGGTAATGGTGATGAGGATCAGGATGAGGATTATTAGATTCTTCTTTGCGTTCCTGTCAGTATCAAGCGATGTCACGGACCCAGTCAATGGTGTGGAAGTCATCGTATTGACTGATCAAGAGGATCTAAAGATGATAAAGATGATGATAATAATATAGCAATATTGAATGGCCTCAGGGCGACACGACAAATATTGCCCGAATCGCAGATGAGGTTGATAATTGTCGGCCCTGACGCATTTCAATATCGATATTATTAACCAAATCAGACATCTAGAGCCAAATCAGAAACATTTTAGAACATTTAAAATATCTCTCGCATTTCAATTAACACGGAAATTATTTTATAACATTGAAATAAAGGCTCCGATATGGTAAAACAACCACCGAAAATGTTGACTTGTCATCTAAATGCACTTTGCATGCAATTGTTACGTCATCAACACACGTCTTCATCAAGATCGCGTAATTAGCAAGTACGCGCATTTAGTGGCGCAGTGATGATATATGCACTTGTTTTTTACATGCAATTCACCTAAGACTTTTCTGAGCGGGCAATATAAGAAAATAATTGACCGGGCAATACCGGGTTTTAAAGTTGCCTTACTCCGATGTCTGATGCGGTTAATAATAAACGTTATAACAATGATGATACTGTTTTGATGATGATTGTGACAATGTTGATGATGGTGACGAGGACAAGCATGATTGTATTCCTCATTGCGTTCCTGCTGGCATCAATGTCCTGGGCCCAGGTGGTTTTGGCCTCATGAAAATTTCCACTCTGTATGATGCACATTCCTATGTGTACAAACAGTGTCAAATACGTGAAAATAACAACACCGCAATGTGTTGAACACGTACAAAATCACGAAAATATATGTATGCTAAAATATTGGCTTACACTATATTGTNAAACTGCAAAAAGAAAGAGATGATGACATCACAAATCTAAGTAGGCTCATGATGATGTTTACAGTCAACATTTAGTAAGGATTTAGTTGTTAAAAATACACCATAGGAAGTATTAGCGGATTGATTGATTGTTAACATGATTAATAAATGTTTTGAAAAAATTGTATATTTTCACTCAATTTGAATAAGAAAGGCCCAATAATATAATAACATCCAACAACAAGAACAACACATGACAACATCTTTGAGGCAAATTCAACATTAACATTAAAGACCAACCTCAGGAATTCCTGATCCACAAGCGTATGGTGCAAACATGCGCACCAACAGGACCGTGATGGTAGCGAGCCCCACTCCCCACAGGACGTACATCCCATAGCCGATTACATACGCCAACGCATCATCTGGCGTCTTGTGATTAAAGAGCTTAGACCATGTGACCCACTCGGGGCAATCGTACGTGCCAAACATGGTGGTGTTGCGGATCCAGCAGCACTCTTCACGGTTGAGATAGATGGCGTTCTTGCAGATACCAAGCTTCAGGTCACTCATCCAGCTGGTGCCTATGTCTACCACCCCTGCACAAGCTCCTGAAAAAAGAGAAATTAAATGTTATTTTTATGCGGCTCTACCTACTGAAGGTGTCTTGCTTTTGCAAATACTTAGAGCTCACAGCTCAATTGGGGAAAGTGAAATGCTCATAATCACATATACCAGTTATGTAACTGAACAGTATTTGAGGCAACAACTCTAAGAATATTTTTTTTTAAATAACTCCTACTTCAGGTCACATGTGATTGGTGTTAAAGTAGGGAAGGAGGGGGAAGAGAAGACAGTCGATTCTGCCCTAAATCATGATGTTTTGCTGATGGAATCAATGGTTGAATGTACAAACCTATGGCTATGCGAACAAGAAGAACAATACATTGACACCCATATCCTTCAAGGTACCCTAAAAGAGTTTACGTGCAGCTTTACTGATACATGTTTTTTGGAGGGGCTGGGTCTTCCTTACTTCAGATCAAATGTGACTTGACTGAAGATGGGGAAAAAAAAAGACAGAGAACATACGGTGAGTTCTCCCCCAAGTCATGATGGTTTGCTAATGGAAACAATAGTTTGAGTCAAAAAGAGCTTGAGATTTTGATCCTAGGAGAATCTACTAACCTGTGGCTAAGCCTACTAGAAAAACGATGGTCCATCCCGACACACTAAACGTCATATCTTTCAAGGTACCCCAGCAGGAATCTTTCCTGTTTTTCTTGATGTCCTTGCGCTCTTGTCGGTATCGAGCAATGTCTCGGACCCAGTCGATGGTGTGGAAGTCATCATATTGGCTGATCTCGGCAGAAAGTTTATCAAGAGGATCTAAAGATGACAAAGATAATAAAAATGATAATAGTAAACAATAATGATAATGGTTTCATGATGCTGGTAATGGTGATGAGGATCAGGATGAGGATTATTAGATTCTTCTTTGCGTTCCTGTCAGTATCAAGCGATGTCACGGACCCAGTCAATGGTGTGGAAGTCATCGTATTGACTGATCAAGAGGATCTAAAGATGATAAAGATGATGATAATAATATAGCAATATTGAATGGCCTCAGGGCGACACGACAAATATTGCCCGAATCGCAGATGAGGTTGATAATTGTCGGCCCTGACGCATTTCAATATCGATATTATTAACCAAATCAGACATCTAGAGCCAAATCAGAAACATTTTAGAACATTTAAAATATCTCTCGCATTTCAATTAACACGGAAATTATTTTATAACATTGAAATAAAGGCTCCGATATGGTAAAACAACCACCGAAAATGTTGACTTGTCATCTAAATGCACTTTGCATGCAATTGTTACGTCATCAACACACGTCTTCATCAAGATCGCGTAATTAGCAAGTACGCGCATTTAGTGGCGCAGTGATGATATATGCACTTGTTTTTTACATGCAATTCACCTAAGACTTTTCTGAGCGGGCAATATAAGAAAATAATTGACCGGGCAATACCGGGTTTTAAAGTTGCCTTACTCCGATGTCTGATGCGGTTAATAATAAACGTTATAACAATGATGATACTGTTTTGATGATGATTGTGACAATGTTGATGATGGTGACGAGGACAAGCATGATTGTATTCCTCATTGCGTTCCTGCTGGCATCAATGTCCTGGGCCCAGGTGGTTTTGGCCTCATGAAAATTTCCACTCTGTATGATGCACATTCCTATGTGTACAAACAGTGTCAAATACGTGAAAATAACAACACCGCAATGTGTTGAACACGTACAAAATCACGAAAATATATGTATGCTAAAATATTGGCTTACACTATATTGTACCCATCATCATCATTATCACATCATGCTATCTAACAACCATTCCCTATGTCTAGCGCATGAAACAGCCCTGTCACTCTCCACTGGCATCTTACCCTTGGTACAATGTTGAAAATTTAATTGCGGCTGAAAAGATGAGGCATAGTCTGACTACCATAGCCACACTAATTTTGCAGAGCTATCAGTGTACCCCTACTTTGCCTTGCACTTCCCCATAGTAATATTGAATAGTGTACTAACCTCCATTCCCATTATTCCTCCCATTGGAGTGTCTCGGCGAAGCGCGGAAAGACGATGTGGTAGGAATGTCAGTCACGTCCAGTAACTCCTCATCGTCTGAATCTCTGTAAGGCCGTTGAGAAATGTCCGTCTCTTCTGTACTATTATATGCTTGACTAGGAGTCTCAGTGTCGTTGATAAGGAGTGTTGTATCTTCTGTCGCCATGTCGTCCAACTCAAACCAACTGTGACAAAAAAAATTGGAAGATTTTTCAACTGGTACATACAAAAGATGTATTACACATTTAGTTCCAGCAGAAAATTGTTGAGAGTAGCAGTATTTGTTTTGTGAAATTGTAGCATTATCCGAATCTCTGTAAGGTCTTTGAGAGATGTCTGTCTCCTCTGTACTGTTGTATGCCTGACTGGGTAATTTGATGTCATTTATAAGGAGTGTTGTATCTACTGTCGCCATGTCATCTACATGTAAACTCAAACTAACTGCCAAAAAAATCTAAGATTCATCTTTTTCCCACCAAAAGTTCAGTATTTTGACATTGCAAAAAGGATATCTAAAATCCTACGTAATCTTACATGTAGCATGAAAAGTCATTTATGATGCATTTTGTACAAAGAAAATAAAAAAAATCCTTTGAACAGAAACACAGATCTAGTTTGTTCTTTTCAAAATTGTATCAGAAACTGTGACAGATGTGTGTGAAAACACACAAAATCATACACAACCATCATTCCTAACATGAAGAATTCAAAGCCAAGAACTGTTTTCAAGAAAAGGGATTTTTTTTTATTTTTAATTGATATCTCTACCTGCACAGGAGATAAAATTCTAAATAATTTTGTGCACAACACTTCCTATATCATTTCTTTGTTATAAAATAATGAAAACTGAAATATTCAACAACAACAAAACACAAAACTCACTCATTTTGAACACAGCATAGTTTCATCCTTTTTTATGCTCGACAGACCTACTCTCTGTCACCACCATATCCACCAAAATTAAATTGTACACTGTGCATGTATTAATCTTCAAATTTACATTCCACTTTACAACTTCACTACTACTCTATTGTATCCCCCTCTAAAAATATTAAAATTTGCTTTTTATTCAAATATACCCTGAAACCAAAAATTGGTAAATAATGAAAGCAATGCATACAAATGAACTAGACTTTGGACAATATCCTCTCAAGTAGAACGCCATGGTTTACATCCTGGATTTCAAATAAAATGTGCCGATGCGTGGTATTTCACAAAAAAAATGAAACCACAACAAATACCGGTATTACCTCAGTTTTGCAGGATATCATTCTGGTTTAGAAGTTCTCAAATTTTTTAATAAGGAGATAAATGCATGTTTTTATCGCTTGAGGATATGACAACCAAGAAGACCGTACCACAGCTCTAATATTTTGGTCCTCACTTCCTAAAGGAAGAGTCTATTCAAATATTATATTTAAGAGATGAGCAGAAAAAATTCTTGAGCAGAAAAAAAAATGTTTGAATAAAATCTGATGCTAAGTAATAATTAAATTTTAATGATTTGAAGGAAAAAAATGGGCAAATCAGTGAAAATTTCAGATATCATGGGTGTACTACTAACTATTATTTTTTATATTTAAGGTGCAAAATCAATCTTTTCCAGAGAAAGATACAAATAGGGAATCTCAATATGAAGCTATCTAATAGATAGTTCATATAAAGTTTAGAGGAAATCATATTTGCTTTGGGGAAAAAAGTAACAATTTATAGTATCAAAATGAATATAATAAATGGTCAAATGTGGATATATCGGATGGCAATTTGTCTAGATATTATAACTTTCATAAATACAAGTATTAGTTGTCTTATTTTTCTCAATTTTTTTTTGTTCTGTTTGTTATTTTTTTGCTCCACAGATATATTATTTTGGGGTATACTCTTATTTTAACAATTGCCATCCCCCTCTCAGACTGACAAGCAACTTCCTCCCTCAAATCATTTGGTACTCCTCTCGAATTAACAATGTGCAGTTTCCATGGGGGGGGGGGGCAGGAATATTGTTAAATGTAGGTTTCCAGTGGACCTCAAAAGGGGTATGAGGTACAAACAATGTGGGCAAAATAACTACAGTGTATATCACATAAGCTTCTACAAGGCTAAAAAAAAATTAAGTTGCCAAATGACTTTATGGCATTTTTTTTCAATTGGGTCAGTCCAAAAATGTTTTACATAATTCTGTGTAGAAAACAGATTTTTTTAACAAAACATAAGTTACCCTTGAATATCAAGAGTATTAGGCAACTAGAAAACTACATTTGCACACATTACGGTTATGCTTACAACTTGTTGTGTACTTCAGATATACCAAAATAATAACCTCTATGAGATATTTTGGTCGAATGTATTCCAGAAGATTTAATTCGAATAAAAATTTATTATATCATAATTCATCTTGACAGCAACGGTTTTGCGATACTCCAATCGCATTACGGTACCACACACACACACACACACACACACAAAACATTGTAAAAAGCATGTACAGTGCGCACTTCAATACACTGCAATACCATGCGGTATACGCAATGAGAGAGACTATTGCGCTATTGGTCAACGAGGGGTTAACGGCTGTTATGAATTTTGAACGCACGGTCCATTACCTCGAGGCCCGACTAGAAGAATTATTATTGGAATAACTATAAATGCGTCTATCATGGCCAATCTTTGTGCTTAATTGCTTGGTGATAAGTTCATTTAGTACTCTTCAACATAACACAACAATCATGGAAAGTCACATTTTAGGCTGCAAAGGAAGTATTCTACCTTTAAAAGGCTTGGTCTGGGCTAAAAAAAATCTTGTTTTGATTAAAAATGCAGAAAAATCAGAGAAACAGGTAAAGGTTTGCAGTAAATCTGACCATAAATAAGAAAGTTATGAATATTTTAATTATACATAACTCAACAGTGATTTTCATGCAGATTGGGAAATTCTTGTCACATATTTGACAAATGTTCATCTCATAATCTATTGTTTTTAAGAATCTGCTTTTAACACAAGCATGTTTTGAAAATATTCCAAATGTTGAATCAATAAATCTATCTCTGCCCATGTTAGTAACGAACAAAGTTTATTTGTGCTAAAGGGTTTATAATAAAGGGATGTTGTGTAAGCGCATAGGGACATGCTATGGCTATGTGTTATGTGCTATAAAAGAACTGAATATTATATTATAAAAATATTAAAATATAATCTACATGCATAGAAGTGCATAACCTCATTGTTTATGTATGATTATGATCAGAAATTTTGTGCTAACTTCAGTTTTCAGAAGTGACTTCGCAAACATGATGAACACCAGAGATGCAACTGCTTAACCTTGAACTTAATCATAGTTAATTGACGTCATTGAAGGTGAGAAAGATGCCAATATCTTTAATAAACAATTTTGATCATAATCATGATGAAATTTGGTATAAAATGAATAATGAAAATTGACTGGATACAAAAGTGCATTAGTGGCAGAAATTGCATGTAACTCATCAACACTGAACGTGATCCTCGGTTCAGCAGAAGACATTCAACGCCAGCAAATGACACAAATGACCAGAAATATTTCAGAATCTTGAAAGATCAACCCAAACACCACAGACTTCAAGTTCAGTGTTGGAGGCGGTATTGCTGCAACACCAACACCAGCGCCTTCAACGCCGTACTTGAAGTCACCCATTGTGAATAAGAATGCCATGCACGCAAAATCTACGCACACACAGCAATATGGTAAGGGGTTCCTCCTCTGCGCTAGGTCCCTCATCTGCGCCTCATTGACATACGCGATGTAAAACGCGCGCTCGGTGAAATCAAGACTTTTTCTTGAAAATCTCCAACTGCGTGTAAAGTGAATGGGATGCAGAGAAGGGACCCAAATATTTTGAATGGCAAAAATGAGACGGGTGTATATTTCATCTAAAATGACATTGTTCCTGGTCAGATTTTGCTGATATATTTCTCACACATAATCTTTAGGATAT
>BQKZ01009224.1:6669-24858 GCA_036244855.1 Temnopleurus reevesii
TTTATATTGTATGTTTGTATGTTTGTATATATTTTGTATTTTGTATTTTTAATCGTACAGGGCCCCTTGGAAGATCAATTTCATTATTGAAAGGGCTACCCTGTATAAAGAAGACCTAATAAATATAAATAAATAAATAAATAAAATAAAAATCCCTTGATGACAAGCACAATATAAGTCAGAATTATTTGGATACCTGCTATCACTATAGAGCTAGAAACAATGGATTACATTGAAATCACTTTGCCTAAATCATTGTTCTGAACTTTATAGCAATAACAGAGAATTCTGACTTGAACTGTATTCATCTCTTCATATCATCAGTCATCTGATTGCATTGCACGAAATAAAAATAAAAAATAAACAAATAAAAATCCCTTTATGACAAGTACAGTATAAGTCAGAATTATTTGGATACCCGCTGGTACTACAAAGCTAAGAACAATGGGATTACATTGAAACCACTGGGCCCAATTCATTGTTCTGAGCTTTATAGTAATAACAGGAAAGCAAAGAATTCTGTCTTGAACTGTATTTATCTCTTCATATCAACAGTCATCTGATTGCATTGCACAATATGAAAATTTAGGGAAAAAATAAAATTCCTTGATGACAGAAACATTGTAATTCAGAACTATTCAGTTACCTGCAATTTACTATAAAGCTAAGAATAGTGATACCACAATAGGGTAACGTTGAAATCACTGGGCTTAATTCATTGTTCTGGGCTTTATAGCAATAACAGAGAATCAAAGAATTCTGTCCTGAACTGCGTTTATCTCTTTATAACGATTATGTGATTGTATTGCAAAAAAAAAAATAATAATTCCTTGAAGAAAGTTTGAGTCAGAATTCATTGGTGACCTGCTATCAATAAGCAGCTCAGAACAATAGATATGGCCAAATGATCCACCTTTGAGCCTATTGCTTTTTGTTTTTCAGTAATAACAGATTCTTGCAACTAATTCTTGCATTATATTCATGTCTTAATTACAACAGTAATGTGAAGTGAAAATTCATAGAAATGAAGTGAAAAAATATGACAGATACATATTAGAAACGTAATAGAAATAACAGTATTTAGAATATTTAATCTTATTTGGACTATTGTGAAAAATCCCAGTCTTTTTATAACTCAAACTCACATCTTATGCATCATTGTTTTGAATCCAAATACCATGACCCCAAAATCTATTCTTACATTTACACATTTACATTTGTATTACATCTTTGTTTTGACAGGAATATGATTTTTCTACTTCAAAGAATTTAAGTCAGATGAATCAGAACAGCCTCAACTGTTTTCATACATTTCTAGTTATTTCAGGAACCAAATTAGCCCTAAATATAGACATCTGCTCATCTGAAATAAGAATTCTCAATGGATTTAATTTCAAGCTCATTTTGATCTTACAGTTGAAAACATGTTTTTACATGGACACAAATGTCAACCTGCTCTAGATTGAATTTTTTTCAGTTATTAAAGCAGGCCAGTATTATGCTTCATATTATATTCACTTTCATGAATCCAGGAGCCTATAACAGAGAGATATGATTAATTTTCCAACAAAATATATTCTTTACACATAATGTTTATTATAAGCTTGATTCCAGTTGCTTCTATTAGAATTATTTTAAGGAAAAAAGACCCTATATGGTAATCTACCCAAAGTTGGAGACAAAGTTGCAAGAAGAAGGATGCAACTTGCTGGACACTGCTACCGACATCCAGAGTTGGCTGCAAGTGGCCTCATTCTATGGGAACCACTGCATGGGCGACAGGGCATGGCAGAAAGCACAAGACCTATGTTGACACTTTAAAAGCAGATGCTGGAGCAGTTGGCACAGACGAACTGAAAAATATCATGATGGACAGGAGTAACTGGAGGATCCATACCAGGTCTCGGCAGATTAGCCGACCTGGTAGGTAGTTAGGTATAAGCTTGGTGGCTTCTTTTTAAGCTACTTACCCCAGGTGGTTTAACTTTACCCTTTAATTACTGGAACTAGGTTACCCCTGCACAAATTCTATGGGACTTATTAAATTCACTAGTCAATGGGTTAATATACACAATAATAATAATAATAATATTCAGTTCTTTGATACCACATAATACATAGCCATAGCATGTCCCTATGCACTTACAGAGCAGAAAAAGAAACAACAGAATGGAGAGTGGAGAATATAGATCTGCTTTAAAAAGCAAGAAAACAACGTACATCTGATATTGTACACTGGGCTCATGTACATGCAAATTATTTGTTAAATAAATACTTCTTAAGCATAGCCTTATACTTATCTAAATCGGAAATATTTCTCAGGTAATTTGGGACTGAGTTCCATAGAATCGAGGCTGCATGTATGAAAGAGTGTTCACCATAAGATTTGGTTTTTATCGAGGGAAACAATAAATGTTATTTTGAATTGAATTGAATTGAACTACAAACAGATTTTGTGTGCTTGATCTCGAGCTACGAGCCGGCTGGTATAAAGTGAACAATTCAGATAAGTACACAATCACAAGCTACCTCATTACAGCTAAAGTTTTGTTTCAAAATATAAGTCAACATAAACAAAATCTCAGGTCAGAAAGAGAGTGTGGTAAAGACATGGATATCTTTTTCTCTTTCCGTTTCTCGTCATGTGTAAAAACAAAAAGATAAGATTCACATAGTAGGAAAAAATGAACTGCCCATAGCCAGATTTTATCTCTGTTTGTATGTGTGTTTTCCATTTTTCCCCTTCTAGCTCAACATAGCGAATCTAGGTTGAGCACTGCTGGCTACATAAATCATACAGAACAGTAACTTGTCTTCCATACATGAAATGTAAATGTTATTATGTATAGGAAAATTTATTCTCTAAAAATCATTTTCATGATAGATAAAAAAAAAGAAATTGGGTGAAGCGGTTGAAATCGAAAACCTTTTGATTTCAAACAGAAAATAATAATAGAATTATGATTCAAAGCTGTAAAGCTATATTCAAATACTTCACGGAGTTGATGCTTGTTACAATATTACGAGAAGAGGAAGAAGAAAGAGGAGGGGATGAGAGAAAGAAGAAGAAGAAAAAGAAGAAGAAACGGGACAAGAAGAAAAAGAAGAAGAAGAAGGAGAAGAAGAAAGAGAAGAAGAGCAAGAAAAAGAAGAAGAAGACGAAGAAGTAGGGGAGAAGAGGAGGAAAATAATAATACAATAGAAGAAATATGATGAGATTAAGGTGAGAAGAAGGAGAAAAAGAAAATAGATATTTTGCAAGGTGAGTGACGTCCATCCGTGCTTTATCTTCATAATCACTATCACAACAGAGCTCAAAATAAAACTATGCCATGAGCAAGAAAAAGGATACTAGAAATTATGACAAGAATCTGGGTTTCAGCTGACTAGATATTTTCTGTAAATATTATGGACAATTCATCACAACACTTTAACATTGATTTTTTATCTTTTTTTTACTTCCAGAATCTTGACCTTTAAATTGAATGAGTGTTTAACTGCACAGTCCTTGCAATGATTTTTCGAGCAACTTTACATTGAAAAGTCCCATATGTTGATGATGTTCAAATGAATAAATTCCAATATGAGAAAGAATCATAATTTCTATTGATACGGGGGATGGGAAAGGCCAAATTCATTACATCATTGTCAAGAAAAATGTCACATACAATAATGAGCTTTTGAAAATAAATGTCATCATAGGAGTTTAAAGTTGGATGACAGTCTGAATCTGAATATTGTACAACAGGTATCATGTCTGAGTGATTGAGACACAAGTTTTCAATTCAAATCAGAATTCTTAAAGCCCCTTAGCCCAAGTACAGTTTTGGTAAAAACAAATATTTTCATCACCAGATTTTATCTTCAAATCTATATGAAATGAAATATAGTATCATAAACATATTGCATAAAGATTGTGCAGAAAATGAAGGAGTTTGGGAAAAGCTATAACCTAAAATGTGCAAATTGAAATAGTGTGGTGCAGTTGTATATGCTCGATAACGAGCAAAATAATGCTATGACCAAGAGAGGGCGCTAAATATGATTTAATGGTCAAATTAACATTTTCAAAAGAATTAGTGCATTAAAAAATATGCTATGGTCTCAAAATGTGTATAAGAATTACATGTCATGATAAACATCCCCAAAATTCACATTTCTTCGTCTTTACCAAAACTATACTTGGGCTTTAACCATGATGTAATTTGAGAATTTCTATGTTCAGGTTTCAAGTCTCAAGTCACATTTTCAAATTCACTTCCATAAAAAGTTGTGCTTCACTCAACCCAGTTGAACAAAAGCGGCACAAAAAGGAATATGTGTGTTAAAATTCTTATACAGATATTTTGTTCATATTTATTCATTGAAATGCTTGTATAAAATGGGAGCTAGTCATATATCAATCAAGGCTGATAAATGTGATACAAGTAATAACAGCACAACAAATTCTTTAAGCATTATGCAGAGGGACATTAAAAAAAGAGGTGGGTGCTATCAGAACACAGAGTCCTCAATTGGACTACTTCATAACATAAGGAGTACATCCTGTGACCCAGCTTCTTCACACGCACACACTAGATACAAAAATAAATATATATGTATTTCCTCCCTTCCCCTTCTAACCTGGTTCCAGGCACAGTTGCCTGATTGCTGAATCCACAATTTTGAAAATGTTACTTCCCCGTGACATGCAAACATTCTGATTTACAACTTCACTTTGTAGAATATGACAAGTATCGCAATTACCAATACAGGAACATATCATCGCACTTTCATAACATAAGGAGGACATCCTACGACCCGGCTTCTTCTGGAAATATCTAGAGAATTTCTAGACTTGATTTTCGCCCTCTAAACTTGGAAATTATGACATTGATTGATAGGTCAGGCAAAGGGTACAGACAAGCCAGACTGCGCGACATACATCATGTCTCTTGTATGAGATCCCGGCATGTATCGAAAATGGTATTGCATGTAATAGAGTGCACATATCCCAGAGATGCCAGCTATTTCAGAATATGCAAATCAAATCAAATCATTTTATTTTTCAATTCTTTTGAGAATTCAATCATATACAGTAATAAATAGTAATGGTAATATGACAAAAGAAGAAAAATAACATTAATCATGTGATTGTGATGAATAGTTCGTTTCTTTTTTTAATGATTGTAAGTAGAAGTTAGGAATTTTTCATATTGTACTCAAATGTGCCTCAAGTGCATGAGGTCAAAATTAAAATGTGAATAACACAACAGCTGATGAAGAGTGAGAGAAAAACGACAACCATGACCAGACTCTCAGCCATTCACTTGGAATAAAAGCATTGAATTCATATGAAAATACATCTAATGTATATTCTGTAATGGTTGGCGTTGCTGCGTATCCGCTCTGCACACTGCTCAAAGCAATTTGCGTTATTATTACACTGGCTTTAGCTCATCACCACAGCTGATCAAACATTTCAGGGAGAAAATATTCCTGCTATGCACCCATCACTTGGGTTGAGTGCAGCACAATGTGGATGAGTTTCTGTTGAAAGCATTTGTGTATTGTTATTACCCTGGCTTTAGTTCACTGCCACCAGTTCTTGGGCATTTAAAGAAAGAAATATTTCTGCCCGGTACCAATTCACATCACCTGGGTTGAGTGCAGAACAAAGTAGATGAATTTCTTGAAGGAAAAAAAAGCAATGAGAGGGATTTGAACCTATGAACATCTGTTTGAAAAACGAGAATCAGAACCACTACACCACTTGTATAAATGGGGAAAAAGAAAGTAGAGCAACAGAGATATCTATTTCTCCCAAATATTTCAAATCTGATCTCCTTGCAATCTCTGAAATCATTAAATTGGCAATTTCTGTCAAACTGGGCAGAGTTCAATGGAAAAGTGTAGAGAGGTTGATTCTATTAATAAAGGCAGATAAGAGCAAAATAACAGGATATCTATTGCTCAAAAAGAAATTTCAGTCAGATCTGTATGCTATCTCTGAAATCATTAAATTGGCAACTTCTGTCAAACCTGGGTGAGTTACATAGCAGAGCGTAGAAAGATTGATTCTATAAATAGAGGCAGAGAAAAGAAAGATAATGGGGGTATCTATTACTCCAAAATATTTTCAGTCAGATCTGCATGCTATCTCTAAAATCATTAAATTGGCAACTTCTGTCAAACCATAAAGAAATCAATGGAAAGTGTAGAGTGATTGGTCCTATAAATAGGTGAAGAAGAAAGCAAAGTACTAGTAGCAGTGATATATATTTCTCCCAAATGTTTCAAGTCTGATCTGTATGCTATCTCTGAAATCACTAAATTGGCAATTTCTGACAAACTGAGCAGATTTCATTGGAAAAGTGTAGAGAGATTGATTCTATAAATGGGGACAGAGGAAAGCAAAAATAACAGGAATTTTTCCAAACATTTTAATACTGATCTCTACCCAATCTCTGAAATCATTGAATTGGCAACTTCTGTCAAACCAGGGATAATTAAATGGAAAAGTGTAAAAAGATTGGTTCTATAAATGGGGGCAGAGGAAAGCAAAGTATCAGGGATATTTACACATAATGACAGATGTAAAACTGACAGAGATGGAAATAGGATAGTTTGTGGGGCGGGTAGGTATTGAACAGTGTAAATATTCAGACTTTTGTACATTATTCATCCCCAAAGAACTGACTACTTAGGCAAAATTTCATTATTTTTTCTACAATTTGAATGGCTTTTTACCTATGATGATCAAAGGGTATAGATTCAAGGGGTATACACTCCGCAAGCCCAGCCTTTTAGTATACCCCTCCATTTCCAGTCCCATCATTATTTTGTTGTTAAACTTATTATTGCATCCCATGTTTACTTTTACTTTTTAATGTATGAATTGATTTATGTATTATGATTTATTTGGAAATTTGTAATTTATTTTTATTGTATTCTTATTTGATTGGAAATGAAAATAAACTAAACGGAGCTAACTGAAAGGATAATAGACAAATAAAAAGGCTGTTCAAGAAACCACAAATTGAGACAAAATTAAAAACTTCACAAGCATGGTACATTTACATTTACAGAGGGTCTTAACAATCTTTCATTTAAAGCCCAAGCACAGTTTTGGTAAAGATGAAGAAATATGAATTTTGGGGATATTTATCATGACATGTAATTCTTATACACATTTTTAGACCATAGCATATTTTCTTACAAACTGATTCTTTTGAAAATTTGAATTTGACCGTTAAATCATATTTAGCGCCCTCTCCTGGTTATAGCATTATTTTGCTCGTTATCGAGCATATACAAAGNATCATTATTTTGTTGTTAAACTTATTATTGCATCCCATGTTTACTTTTACTTTTTAATGTATGAATTGATTTATGTATTATGACTTATTTGGAAATTTGTAATTTATTTTTATTGTATTTTTATTTGATTGGCAATGAAAATAAACTAAACGGAGCTAACTGAAAGAATAATAGACAAATAAAAAGGTTGTTCAAGAAACCACAAATTGAGACAAAATTAGAAACTTCACAAGCATGATACAGATGGACGTAACAATGATTTAACTTACACAAATATTTCTCTTTCAAGCAGATTTTTCCCTTCATTTTCACTGACTGCTTCTTCTCTCTCTCTCTCTCAAGTCATTAGATGGCATGGGGGAATGAAAATTCAAGGAATGGGATAGATGAAATTGCCCACTTCTTCTGACATTCAAAAATTAGATTAAACATCAAACAATTTTTGCCGGAATTTAATTCATCAGAATGATTGAAATATCCTGCCATATTTCATCAACTACAGCCCATTCCATTTATATACAAACTTAATATTTTTTTAGTCATACACATGCATTTATATTATCAAAATCTATTGATTAGGATTTTGTAATGACCTTCTCCCATGTTCAACCCTAATACAAACATTCTTATTTATGTTTGAAGTTAATACATTTTGTTTTCATGGACACAGCCCCAAAGCCTAGCCTAAAGAAACAGGCCTCATTTTGATATATGAGTAAATTGATTATAAATCCCTTGTTGAGCTATGATAGAGTAGTTTTGTGCAATTTGGCCATTCCGAAGGACATTATGAGAGATCCCGACTGTTCCAGAATCTGTTTGAAATCTATTTTCATATAAATTCAAAGCTTTCATCAATAGTGAATGACTGAGAGCATGTTTGTGGTTGTCATACTTCTTTTTACTTTTCACCTTTCAGCATGTTCAGCTGTTTCATTATTTACATTTTTATTTTGCCTCATTCCGGAACAGTAGCATCTCTGAAGTAAAAAGCGAGACCTATGTATGAAAAAGGAAAGCTGCACATGGGCTCATTGCCGATTATCCAAAATGACGGCTTAATATGGTGTATATCTGAATTTAGCCTTATAACTTCCTGCCAGGTACCTACTTATGTAACCTGGGTTGAGTGCAATACACTCTGAATGTTTTTTTTTTGCTGAAAGAAATTAACACTGTAGCAAAAATTCGAACCCAAGATCTATCACAAGTCCCTGAGCACTCTATAAATGGATCTTAACATGCCTGGCTTTCGTAAAGCAGTTGTCACACATTTCTACATTTTTATGAATAATTTTCTTTCATGTACCCATCTACATAACCTGGGTGGGGTGCAACACAATTCCAATGAATTTCCTTTTGAAGAAAATGAACAATATGGCTGTTTTTATCAGTTTAGGGAAAAGTCAGAAGTTTGATTGCTTTCTAATATTCTTTTTTTTTCTAAATTGAAAGTCCAGAATTGGCGGTGCAGTTAATACACGGCCGCGGTTTATATACTGAAAAATATGGTATTCGAAATTGCAATGTTCCAATATTCAATAATGAGGGTGACAGTCCTAACTAACTGGACACATCAATTCTCTTTAGAAAGCCATATCCAATAAATTTCAAACATTAGGTCTGATTTTGCAGACTAACTCCATTTTTTCCTGTTCCCTGGCGTTGTCAATCAAGTGTAAAAACTTTCCCTCCACTCAGGCACGGAATATTGGCAGAGCTTGTTCAAATGCCGATTGAAACTACAAATTTTGGCGTTTTATCAGAATTGCAAACAAGAACATGCGTGACCGTGCATACCGATCAGAAATTTGTGAGGACATTAACGACAGTAGTCACTTTAAACTTTCAGGGCGTTCAGACGGTTGAAGGGTTATATAAAATTTGCTTATTCTTATTTTGGAGTATTAGTCATAGGTGCCCTAAATTAATGTATTATTATTATTTATCATTATATTAACTCTTTCACTCCGTAATTTCAGTTTCAACATGTCCTTATATCTGTACGGAATAGAATGCAGGGAATTGGGGGAAAATATGGAATACATAGGGAAAGCATTGTAAATCTTTTACTTTGTGTTCAAAAGCATACAAAGGTATGAATATTTTTATCCTTGAGACCTCCCCTATCAAAATATGTATAATTTGGCCATGTCACAGACAATACAACATGTGACATGTGACGTCACATATATCCTTGTTTGTTTACAGTGACGTCAGCAAGCCGGTTTCAGCGGCTATCCATACAATACGTACTATTTCTCTCGCGCCGCTTACACCGGACCGTCGTAGCAAAAGAGTTAATAATAATAATAATTTATGACTGTCCTAAAACACATTTTCCATCCTAATTAGATGCTCAACAGCTATTTGGGAGCTCTGTTTGAAGGCGAATACCTGGCGCATGTAGCCATTCAAAATATTTAAAAGGTAGAAATGTGATACAAAGAATATTTTAAAAAATCAGAATACCAAAAAATACATACAAATTGTAATTGCTATGAATTTTACTTCAATTATTTTTTACATTCTAATCTCTCTTTTTTTTAAAAGAAACTAGTAGCACAAACTTATCTTATCTTCTTTTTTTAATTATTGAACTGAATCAAAAATATATTTCCTTTGTAAAAACATAATCAACATATTAAATAGATAAAAGATAAAAACGGTCCACAGCTTTCTTTATGAAATAGCTTTGTTTTCATTAACACAATTCATAGATTAAAACTGCCTCCAAAATAGTCAAGTATTGCAATGAAACAACTGTTATTACAAATGATAAATTCCTCCCTAATTTGCCTGAGTTTTCAATTAGCTAAAATGATTCCACACAATATTTTTTCTCCGTGTCCATGTCAAATTGTAATTGGAAAGAGGACTGACACACCAATAAAAAACCTCCCACATATTTGCCTATTATTAGTTCAATCTTTCTTTCTTGTTTTTCATTCATCTGCTTTGAAACCTTATGTGAATTTCTAATCTCTCTTTCTCATATTAATTCATTCTAATATGACTGAAGTCATTGATCCCAGAAATCGAGCTGATTTCTCGTAAATTGCACTCCCCCCCCCCCCATTAAACTTAAATGTGATTCAAAAGAAAGAAAACTCCTCACGATCTTGACATTCTTCAATTTCTTAATTTCTTACATGGCCAATTTGCATTACCATTCGCTTTGCCAAGTTTGAATCACTCTTTAATTTGACTTTCCATATTCCCTTGCCATTTTCCTACACATTAATATCGTATATGGATGAATCGGGGAATGTTTCACAAAGTAAATTACATAATTTTTTAACTTTCAACTATTTTATACATTTTCCTCTTCATTCAATCACCCCCTCCCTCCTCAGGTGTTCATAACAAATTGCCATTGCAAACGAAAGAAAACTCCCCACGATCTTGACACTCTTCAATTTCCTTACAGTATCTTCATTGCCGATACGCTTTTCCAATTTGAATCACTCTTTATTTTGACTTTCCATATTCCCTCACATCGTTTTTCTACACATGAATACCTTATGAGGATCAATAGGGGCATGTTTCAGATAATCACAGAAATTTTATTCTTTCAAATATTTTTTATATTTTTCTCTTTGATCAATCATCTGATAATTGCAAAAGTATGGAATTTTTTCAGACTCTTAAATTATTATACATCTTACAAGGCCAATTTGCTTTGCCAATTTGACTCTCTCTTTATTTTGACTTGCCCTATTCCCTTGCGCCATTTTCCTACACATTAATATCTTATATAGATCAATGAGGGATCTTTCATACAAAGACAGCATCATAAAATATTGAATGAACCCCTGATGGGGGATAAAAGTATTGCCCCGACGACAGAATTAATGTGGTCGCAACCCATGCATGATAATGGCTGCTATCAAATCACAAAAGTGGATCTCTGGAGGGATTGACCTGTTTTCTCATGTCATTTTCCACCATAATATCAAACCGCCTTTGTTTCCAAATGGTAATTTTAGATCGATTTGATTTTAAAGTTACACATGTTTTCATTGCCATCTGCCTATAGTGGCCACCTATCAAGATAGAGAGAGGGGGAGAGAAAGAGAGGTAGAAATGTGGTTTTACACCATTGATAATTCAAATTTGAAAATTTGTGCCAGAGGAAGGGAGAAAGATGGACCAAAATTTAAGCATCACCATCTTTACAAAACCTTACATGCAGTTGCTGCATATTTTTCTTTCACATACACATAAAAAAGAGAACCCCCCCCCCCCCCCGGTCCCTTTGAAAGTAGAAGAACTTTTTAATGGACTGGTATCCAGTGACGAAATTCAGTAGTAATATCATTTAAATCCATAGGTAGCTTGTGTGTAAAGACCAAAATGATTGACTGATTTGTGCATGAATAACCAAGCATAGAATGGAAACATCTAATGTGTAAAAAGATGGGGCTACCTTGTTTCAATATAATAAAATGAACATCTGATGGAGAATAAAAGTGTTGCCGCAGAGTACCCAACCCCCCTCTTGAAATTGGACTGGTATTGGTAACCAGTGATGAAATTCTGTAGTAATATCATTCAACTCCATAACTAGCTTGTGTGAAAAGACCAATTTGATCGAACAATTTATAATGTAATTTATCAAATGGTATAAGTACCTTGTTTTAATATTCAATGAACATCTGATGGAGAATTAAAGTGATGCCACGACGGAATTAATGTGGTTGCAACCCATGCGTGATAATGACTGCTATCAAATCACAAAAATGGAACACCAGGGAATTGAATGTGTCAGCCAACTGTGACGTGCTTTCTCATCTAATATTCCACCAAAATATTAAACCTCCTTTGTTTCCAAATGGCAACATTAGATCTATTTAATTTAAAGCTACACATGTTTCAGTGTTGCTCTGCCTATGGGTGACTGCCAAAGAGTGAGAGGGATGAAGAGAAACATTTGGTTTTACAACATCTGATAGAGGATAAAAGTATTGCCGGCGATGGAATTAATGTGGTCGCAAGCCATGCATGATAATGACTGCTATCAAATCACAATAGTGGATCTCTGGGGGGATTGAATGTACAAGCAGACTGTGACATGCTTTCTCATGTGAGGTATATCATGAAAACATTAAACATTGCTCCTTCTAAATTGTATACTATGAGGGTGTTGTTCAAAAGTTGCAATTGATCGCAAGTTGCAGTTGATCGGAATATGCCAATCAAAATCATTGTTTCATGCGCGTCTTGTTAAATGCGCGCACCATGCGCGAATGAAACTGAGCGTTACAATTTGCAAAGTTGCAGTTGATTTGCAGTTGATTTTGAGCAACACCCCCTATATCTATTATAGTGGCTGCCTACACTAGTTTATTACCTTTGTGTAGATAAAGAAATGTGCTGTATGAGCCCCCCCCCCCCAAAAAAAAAAAGTTGTTGTCCTCCACTGACCAACCCTATGAAAATGATAAAATGGTCCAACCGGAACTTGTTCTTGTTTAATCCTTTCATTAGCATTGAAAGAATCATAAAAATCAATTAAAAATGCATGGGTAGAGCTGGGAAATATTATCAGAAATGTCATTTTAAAAAGGATTTTCCACAAAATACTAATAGAAGCTGAAAAAGATATGTTTTTCTAAATGTTTCTCGTCTTTTCTTTGCCTCAAAAGTTTTATTTTTTCCACATTAAAATGTATTAAAAAACTACAATTGAAAATAAATACCTTTCATTGGACAACCAAACAATTTTTTTGCATCTATGATATACATGATACACTTGAAAATATCCTATGAGCCCAGATACTGCAAATCAAAAAATGAAAACTCACGATAAATCCCTTACACAGACAAAACATCTCAAATTTGTCTCACACCCTTAATCAGTGTCTGAAATATGTATATAACACGATATAAACTATTTCCGTAAAATAAAGTGGGCCACGGACAATAGATCCGCAGGCCGTGTATTCAACTGGGCGGACACAACAATCACAACCCGGTTCCGATTTGAATAGCATTACAAAGGAACATTGAATTTGCATTTGACTTAATTTTTCTAAAATAGTTTATATCGTGTTATATATGTCTTGGTCTAATTCCTGCAGAAGACATAAAACTCTAACAGAGCCATGCAATATCTATTTATTTTCTACTTCACATATGAAAGTATTGATTGCAATATGTATACATATTATCAGAGTACATTTTGTTAACTGCAATTTGTTATAATAGTTTAATGTTTTATTTCTGTTTTATTTCCTTACAGCTTGATCACCTGGTGGGGCCAAGTTAATGCCCAGTAAATAAAGCTTCCAGTATCAAGGCATAAAGAGAGTCAATTTTGGTCATTCTTTCACATTTGTGGTATATGTTTGCAATCTAGTTTTTGTAATACAAATGGAGAGCTTACTACCCGCATTTGGTTGGTCAGAAAATATGGAGTGAAACTCATTAGATCGATCAAGTCCAGGGCATATAGATGAAAGGGGCATAAATAATAGAAATTGAAATCTTTTCATATTTTATCAGGCTAAAAAATGTTCTTACTACTGAAGAGAATTTGACCAGGAAAGGAGGAAATTTGACGATATTACTATAGCAGTCGAATTTAGACGCCCATTTTCCATTTATAGTTGACATCAAGTTGCAATACTGCATAAGCCAATAAATATAAGAATGAGTGGTAGAAATCTTCATATTCTGTCAAGCTACCAAAGGTTCTTACTATTGAAGAGAATTTTACCACGAAAAGAGGAAATCTGACGATATTACTATCGCACTTCAGTTTAGACGCCCATTTTCCATTTAATATCAAGTTGCAATACTGTATTAGAGAATAAATAAAACTACCAGTAATATAAATCAATTCATATTTTGTCAGGCTACAAAATATTTTCAGCGGGGAAAGGAGGAAATTAACGATATTTTTATCACACTCCAGTTAGGAAACTAAACTTTCATTCAGCTTTGATATCAAGTTGCAATACTGAATAAGCCAATTGATAAAGGTTCCAATAGTAGAAATCTATTCATATTTTGTGGGGCAGAGGAGGAAATATAACATCGTTTTCGATTTGACTTAAAGATATGAATTTGCAATTTGTTTCAAACTTGCTAGGAGAGTTAAACTGAAATCTTAAATGAAATATATTTTTCCTTATTTATTTTCAAACCAATTCTGTTTGTGTGGTTTTCCAAAATTATAGCAGAGTTATAATAATAATAATACTACACAACATTTATATAGCGCTTAATACGAATTGTTTCTAAGCGCTCTGTGCATTATTACCCGGCTATAGCATGGCTACCATTCGGCGCTCACTGCATTCAAGGAATTTCTTCCTACCGGTACCCATTCACCTCACCTGGGTTGAGTGCAGCACAATGTAGATAAGTTTCTTGCTGAAGGAAATTAACGCCATGGGTAGGATTCGAACCTACGACCCTCGTGTTGGAAGGCGAGAGTCAGAACCACTACACCACGACACCTCCATATAAACCATTGAATTAATCCAAGATCTAGGGGGTATACCCCCTCCCCCCTCTGCTAATCCCATCCAGAAAATGAAAGAATTCAGACACTTTTTCTTTTATTCATATATATATTATAATTTTGCTGCTTGTCATGCTTTTTAATTGAGTAATTCTTGTATTTTTCTTCTTATGATGTATATATAATCTTTACTTTCTTTTGTGTATTGTGTATATTTTCCATTTTTTTGTATTTGCTGTGTTATCTTTTATGACAGCAATAAAACAAACAAACAAACAAATCCATTTGTTCCACTTGTCAACATCTTATATCAATTTTTGGGTGAGAATCAAGGAAAAATCACTCTGTGTGTCCCCCCCCCCAATTTCGAAATTAAATCCGCCATGTAATAACACCATCACTATAGCTTATGCATGCCAATGTAAACTACTATTACGCCTTCTATGAAAATAACTTCATTCTAAATTCATACACATGATGTTTATCAACCCTAGAGAAATTTTTCTCGCCTGGCCAGTGCAGTCCCAGTTATTAAAATCCATGTGTGTTTTATTCAGCCATAAGTAAGCGGCCATGCATGCTTTAATGAGCAATTAGTTTACGTACAGCCTCAGGTGTTTCTGTTTTTTAATCTATGAAGAGGTTTATTGGAAGGGAGGTGAAAATATTTCATGAACGTTCAGATTTTGTTATTGGTTTCTTTTATGATAAAAGTGTATGACAAAATGGCTGAAATGATCATACAAAACATCTATCTCTTCCTCTATTTAGAACTTTATGGTAGAGGAGAGGTGAAAATAATCTATGAACATTCAGATTTTGTTATTGATTTCATTCATGACAAAAATGTATATGATAAAATGGCTGAAACGTGAGTATAGAACGTCCATCTACTCCTCTATGGATATCTTTAGAGTGGAGGAGAGGTGAAAATAATTTACGAACGTTCAGATTTCAGTATTGGTTTCTTTCATGATAAAAGTGTATGACAAAATGGCTGAAATATTCATATAGAACATCCATCTACTCCTCTATGAAGAACTTTATAGCGCAGAGGTGAAAATAATTTATGAACGTTCAATTTTCAGATTTTTATATTGGTTTCATTCATGACAAAAATGCTCATGACAAAATGGCTGAAATATTCATACAGAATATCCATCTACTTGTCTATGAAGAACTTTAAAGAGCAGGAGATGTGAAAAAATCAATGAATGTTCAGATTTTGTTATTGGTTTCATTCATGACAAAAGTGTATGACAAAATAGCTGAAATATTAATATACAACATTCATGTAATCCCAATGTACTGTTCCATTTCCTTTAAAATTTCTAATTACCCAATTTACAACCTCACACACTAAAAAATCAGGGTGCAGTTTTTCACCCTTACAGGTGGTACTATAGCAACACCCTTAGGGGTGTAGATATGCACCCATAGGGTATAGAAATGACCTGTTAGGGTTAGGGTAGAGATATGCACCCTTGGGATGCAGTTATGCACTCTTATGGTGTAGATAAAGCATTCGTAGCATGCTTAGGGTGTAGATAATGCACTCTTAGGGTGTAGATAATGCACTCCTTGGGTGCAGATGGACATTCTTCGGGGTACGATGTGCACCCCTAAGGTACAGATTTGCACCTTATAAAGTGTCAATATCATGCAATTGGTTGCATCCCTCAGGGTGCAAAACTCCACCATGATTTTTTAGTATGTATATAGTTGAACAAAATATTATCTGCTTGTAAAGAAAACAAAACTTATATTTTGATACAATGATCAAGTCTATAATTATCTTGGATGAATGATGTTCAAGATTATTATTATAATTGAGAATTGACCCTGAAGAACCCTCTCAAATGATTTTCAAGTATCTAAAAGGACAAAAGCTAAATTCTTCACTTAATTATGCTTCCTAATAAGATATCAATTTCCAAAAAATAGATTGAATTAGCTCTCAGCAAAGATACTCAAACATCCATAATATTTGCCACTTCACTGTACAAATCCAATCTAATGTAGAATATTTCAGTACACAGGTAATTTCTCAACAAGGAAATTACAACATATATGGAAAACATGATGACAGCTAAAAATAACCACCACCCTCTTCTGAAAATAAATATTTCATTTCATTTATTTCCACAATAACAGCAACTTGATAAAATATGGGTTCTTTCAAAAGGGAATATATTTCCCAAGAAAAAATTAATTATTTCACCAAGAAATTTCATAATGAAGGTTATTTTTGCAAGGAGATTAAAGCAGGGATAAGCTAATCTAAATGAATTATCTCCGCAGACAATAAAAAACCAAAGTAACTAAGTAAATTTCCAGGATACCTAACAAAGTACAGTCAAACCTGTCTATAGTGGCCACTGTCTATAGTGACCACCTGTATATAGTGGCCACTTAAATTGATTCCCTGTAGGTGAAAATGCATGTTATAGAACCTGTCTATAGAGGTCATCTGTCTACAGTGGCCACTTTTTTCTGTTTCCCTTGGGGTGGCCTCTGTAGACAGGTTTGACTGTATTGCAACACCAATATATCAGCACAGTTATATCCAAGAATCCATAAACAGAGAAAGAAAATTGTTAAAATATCTCAAATCATCATTTAGCAATCTTCATTTCTTCTCAAGGTGGTGCTCATTACTCTCAGCAGATTAACTCACTGACGACTGAAACTGGGTAGTCCCTACACATATTCTTTGGGCATTACAGAATTTAGAAGTCAATGGCTTCACACAGGGAAGATTTAATCCTCAATATACGAGTAGAGTGAATCCTTCAAATATCCATCCAAAAACAGCTCTCCAAATTTTTCAAAATAACGAGAATCACAAATATCATAAATCATCAATACCCATTTCAAATTTTCACCTGGTGAAACAAATCCCTCACGACAGATCAACCAAATCCTAAGGATAAAAATCCTCATGCAGATTGGGTTAATCCTCAAAATTTCCAGCCGAACAACTCTCTCCAAATATTTTTTGTAGTAATAAAAAGCTGAAATATCACATCATTACAAATTTTCCTGAGGCAAGATTAATCCCTCACAACAGATTAAGACGGCTGAAAGATAATCCACAAAATTACCATCCACACAAGTCACTCCATCCCCCTAAACTGGTTGAGGAGGAGGAATTCCGCAAGGGCGGGTTTGGGGGATAGTTCACGATCTCATTACAGGTCACTCATCAGCAGATCAGGCCCTGTAGGTGAGCGTCGTTATACAAAGCTGTAAAAAACACCTCACAAATAAAAATATATATCATAAATCAGTAAAATTAGCACTAATTTTATTATTTACGAGATAACCACATGACCCTCTCTCGACCATTTTGCTTTGTTCCCCAACAAACGCAAGAACGTAAATCTATTAAACAGAAACTTTTCCCTACGAGCAACCCC
>BQKZ01009228.1:0-13900 GCA_036244855.1 Temnopleurus reevesii
TTTTTGGATGTTCTGTCCTTGTGCAAAATTGCCAGTCAGTATGGAATATTAATTGGATCTATGTATACAGATGTAAGTTTACTTCTTCATTCCCGATGGATGGCTTAGTAAAAAATAATTTTTCTATTATGATTTCTTTCTTGACAAAACGTTTGATCTAGATGTCATTTTTTCTGTTTACAATATCTTATTTCTGATCTTTCCCACAATACTTGGCTTCTCTTCTTATAATATGTTGAATGAATACACACTTGTGCATTTGATTACCAATCCCATTATTTGTGTATCCAAACCTTTGTCTATCGGATACAGCCACACGTTTCGAGAAATAAAAATACTTATATCTCATGAATAAAGTGATGTGAAATCACGATAATTCTTTGGAAATTTCTATTGAAATAATATTTATGCATAAACCCTGTCAAAACCCCCAAATAAATCCCCAAAACGAAAATAAAATATGAGGTTTTTAGTTTTTCAAACGGTGTCTGGAATGAAAGACTATATAGCCCTATTCACTTTGTACATGCACGCGTGTGGCAATATATAGCTACATGCATTTTTCAGAGATGCCAAGAGTCATTTGTCCCACATGCGTGAGAATAGTGTTGATTCCCGTAGGGCAATACTAAACGTGAGGGTCCCAAGATTTGGGATATCAGTGGAAATGCATTTAGATTTTTTTTTTTACAATTTTGGGTGTGAGAAAATGCAAAAAAAGTATGAGTCTCTAGCAAAATATTTGGAACTTAGCATCTCTGCATTTTATTTCTCTAAACCAGAGTCTATTATTTAACCCACATGCACACAATTTCCACTATATTTCTATAGCAAGAAGTGAACATAATCCTTGCGTCTTGGAAGTAGACTAGCAGATATTGGATGTATGTGTCAATCGAGGTAGCCTAGGGTGTATTTTCATGTTCGATCTCTCGCAAATGCTGCCTCTACGTATCAGATAGGCAGACGCGATTCCATAAACAATGAATAGGCAGGCTTGCAATTAACATGTCTATACATCCGTATCATGTTGGGGAATGGAGATGCTTCCTCATGCTAGGATGTCAAAATTCTTTGTCAAAGTTCTTTAGTTATGTGAAAAATACATTTCCTGAGAGGATATCTTTCATGTCATATGATTTACATGTTGATAGTTGCATCTATAGGACTTCTGAAATCAAGAATTTTTTTTGTATTATTACCCAATTCTTCTTCCTGTGCCTACTCCTCCTCTTCTCCTCCTCCTTCTCCTTCTTCGCGTTGTCCTTTTTCCTTTTTACTGTTGCTCTTCTGTGTCGTCTTTTTCTTCTTCTCCTTCTTCTCCTTCTTCTCCTTCTTATCCTTCTTTAATTTATTCTCCTCCTGCTTCTTTTGCTTCACCTTCTCCTGTTCCTTACTCTCATTCTGTAATTTCTTTGTTTTCTCTTTCATTTTCTTTTTCCCCTCTCCATCATCATCATCATCATCTTCTTCTTCTTTTTCTTCTTCTTCTTTTTCTTCATCTTCTTCTTCTGTTTCTTCATCATCATCTTCTTCTTCATTTTCTTATTCTTTTAAGACAAACTAAAAGCTAGGTTATGAATATATTGCCATCCATGTAACGTCACAATAAATCCCCACCAGAAATCATCTTATTCCCAACCAGTCTCAGCTTGACAGCTGAAAATATGAAATTTGTTTCATTTTCTGAGCTTTCCATCAATTTTCTTTATGTTAACGCTGCACGAATAGTACAATAGCATGGTTTATGTCCCTTAGTAAAACTCCATCTTTTCCCTCAGTCCCACTCCATCAAACTGAGTGAGGTATTGGTGCCTCCAGCTCTCTTAATCAGCGATGTCGTCCATTTTACTCCAGATAGGGATTGTATTTTTGTCTATATTTTTACACAAAAAGACTATACACAAGATGTAGAGGGATGAAAGTTCTGTGTTTTTTATATTAAAGCAAATCAGTTAATGGATTAATCCTACTGGGAAAAATGCAAATTGATGATGGATTCATATGTCCAGAGCTGCTATTAGACAGATTAATCTATCAGAAAGGCTTACTCTAAAATGAAATTATAATATTTTCTGTTAACTAAAATTATTCCATCCATATTTTGACAAAATGGTTGGGAAATACACATTGCAAACATCTACAGAGCAAAAATTACAAGTCAAACATTGAATGAGATTTGGGATGAATTTTGATATTGTTTTGGAAATTATATATACCGCTGACAAAATATGATCAGTATTTATTAATTGTATAAGTATAACTACCAGCTGATAATGTTTAACCTATTCCATGAAGGACGTTATAAATTATTTTTTTTTTTTTCTGTGTCTTAGCTCACCGCATCTTCTGATACTAGTGCCTACTTGTATAGCGCACAGGTCGACTTTTCGGTGCCCATGTGCTTTGATCATTTTCATAGTAGATTTTCCTTCCTTTGATAAAATGAAAAGAAAAGAAAAATGTACCAATTAGAGGAGATAAAATTTTAAACAAAAACAAAGTATAAGCTGAAATATGCTAAACACCAGAAGATATTGTGGTGTTATAATGAAGCAAACAAGTAGGTTTTTACTCAGGATTTTAACGTTTCTGTTAAAGATTGATGGCGTAATGTTCGTCCCAGAATTTGTTTTACAGAAAGTCGATGCAGAGAATCTCCATGAAAAGGTTCATTACACTCTGTCTTCTTCCAAATGTGTCTTCTGGCCATTTTATGGTTTTGTTTTCATGTCTGAAAGCTTTTATATCCATGAGCTTTTATGACGATGCATTAAATGATATGAACGAAAAATTGCCGTTAGCAAAATGCATTATCGTCTTTTCTTTGTAGAAGGCAGACAACTCAAATGGTAGTTTATAGAGAATTAGTTTTCCTGCATTTCTTCTGTCTTCCAATGTTTATTCTATGATTTATGAAAAGGAAATATCACCTCAATACATGATGGGACTGTAATCAAAACTTTTTACACCCTTTACGTGTTCAATCAGCATTTAAAAGGTTGGAGGATCCATAACATTGTCAAATATGCTGGAACTGCATGTATTTTATTCCTATTTAATACATGATTTTTAGGACCTACAGTTGCTTCATGTATTGCAGAGAAGAAAAGATTTGATATTATGCAACCATAGCACAGAAATTATGAAGAAATGTGCTACATAAAGATCCCATTTCACAGCAATATGTTCCGACTTTTCAGATGTTTTGATATTTTTAATCAATGCTCAAATAGCGTAACATTTGATGGAAATATTTTATGAGCCCATACCCAGCAAAACGACATGTTTATTTGATGGGTTGGAATAGAAATCAGATACATCGTAAATCAAATCTGGTAGAATCCAACTATATCGAGCTTGGTCATTCAAATTAATGTAAATGAAAAGAGATATTGCGCTGTGAGGTATAAACATATACCGCACATTGATTTATTGCTGTTCAAGCATCTAGGCTTTGACCAATTTTTAGTCATGAAATCTGGGGATGGCGGAGACAAATATCCACAATTCATCTATCTTTTATGAATGTAACTTCAAATTAAGCTGTCAGTACAAGTTGCTTTGAGTTTGAGAGTATTTGATATTGGAAATTTAATATTGCGCTTGTCAGAAGTTGTCAGAATTAGAAAGAATTAAATGAATATTATGACAATCTTGATAGGGAGGTGCTATTCAGGCTTGATCTTTAGTGATGGAGCATGTTATTCCTGAATTTGTATGAAACTTAGGATGTGGTGTTTTATGCGATAGACTGAGAGTGGGGTGGCCTTGTGAGAGAAATATTGTACATTTATGAATTTGGAATAAATGGAAAATTTATGTCATCCAATGTAGATGGTAATAAAATAGCGGTAGGGAAGGGAGTTTGAGAGAACAGAATTACACAGTGGAAACAGTGGGAAAATATTGCGTGAGATTTTCGCAATTGAGAGAGGGGAGTGCACAAGCTCATAAGGAAGGAGCAAAGAAATGCAGAAAAGGAGTTAATTTCTATTTTCAAAATGCGTATAGATTATCCCCTTTTTGCTCTGCACCACAACCTGATCTCTTTCGGTATGAATTAGATTAGTTAGATAATAATAATATAATAATAGATGCAATTTATATAGCGCACATATCCACTCTGCTGAGTGCTCAAGGCGCTTTGCATTATTATTACCCTGGCTTTAGCCCAGCAGCCACCAGCGCACTTGGCATTTGAAGGAATAAATATTCCTGCCAGGTACCTATTCACCTCACCTGGGTTGAGTGCAGCACAGTGTGGATGAATTTCTTGCTGAAGGAAATTGACGCCATGGGTGGGATTTGAACCTACGACCCTCTGGTTGAAAGGTGAGAGTCATGACCACTACACCATGGAGCCTCCACTCAGATTATAAAGGTCATAGATTATAAAGTTGTGAAGTGTAAACATTTCTCCTTATTCCAGGGGGGGGGGGGGCGGGCTCATTTCTGAAAATACAACTGTGCCTAATTTTCTACACATCCAAGAAATATAAACCATTCCTTATTTCCCAAGAGAACATTTCGGAGACGGAAACAACTTCCAAGATTTAGTATAGCCAATTAGCACATTCTAGTGAGAAGCGATTTTGCTTCGTTAAACTACGTTTGTTTGGAAACACAAAGGTCAAAGGGAAATAATGAGAGATAGATATTGCTCCACAAAGAGATAACCAGAGCCTCAGAAATATACAATTGCGATCTTTCTAGAAAAAAATAGAAATGATATTCCAATCAGACCCATAAGTGACATACATGTAAGTCGCTGATATATATTTAGATATTTCGTAGGGTTTCATGACCTTTTTAACCAAATGCCTCAAGCTATTCAACCGTATACACCATCACTAAAATTTGATCAAAAAGATGAATAAACATGAAATTGGAAAATTCTTCCTGATCGATATCTTGTTTTATACCATTAATGAATGAATAGATTACATTTTAAAAAAATGTATCTTCCTGAATAAGTCTGCTTTCCCATACACCTCCATTACATTTATCAGTTTGGGACTTATTGCCATTTCGTATGTAAGGGGTCAGATGGAGCTATCATTATTTGTTATCTTTTTATCATGAATAAACATGATTGTGATTTTGATCTCCCCTCCAAGTGAAACTCACATTTCCTCGTAAAACAACCTCTGTCGAATCATACTTTCTTAATGGTCGAGGCGTACAAAACTGATTTAATCTAAGCCTTTTTTTTTTATTCTTGTCAGAATTATAAATAATCATGAAGGAGATTAAATCTGGTTTGTTGAACGACAAAATAGGAATTAGATGCATGCATTGATATAGCAGATTTTTTTTGCACAGCAGTTGTCTCTACATGGCGTGCAAAGGCGCATTGTTAACTACTCCACTATCTACCCATTCAAAACACTCTATTTCATATAACATTATACAAAGCAGGCCATTTTGTGGTATTTTAAGGGTTAATATAGGAGATACTGGGCATAGGGAGAGATCAATTTCAAAATGGGACGAATAATGATCAGGGGAATGTATTGATTCCAAGCTGTTTTGGTTTTTGGCGTCTTGTTGAAATAGTTCTTCGACAAATAGGCTAATTACACACACGGCTCGATGGTGATGGATATTGAATGTAAAGTGAAATGGGGAAAAAACATGGATTCTGTAAAGTAAAGAAGAATACATATCAGGGAAAGGAGATTGAGAAATTGAAAACGAATGTTTTTGGACTCGGATTAGTTTTGCCCCTTTTTTCATGAAATTAGAATCACAAACTGCAGGAAAAGGAAAAAATCTGTCACTCACAGCTGATTGAAGCTAATGTGATGATACTCTCCAGGGCATATTGAAAGTAGTCTCTATGCATCTGGTTCATTTTCAACTAAGGATACTAAGTCAACAAGAATTTAATTAAATGTATTTTCATCAATTACAACTTTCATGGCATATATTATGTATTTTGAATCATTATCATGATATGGCATTAAAAGAGACAGAATCTCCTTCATATGCCAGATATGCAAACATTCTTCAAGAATGGATTCTATTTTTACGAGACTCTTCCTTTTTTGTAACTACTTCTGTTTTTGGTTGAAATGTTGGAGGGCATGTAGTGAAAAGGGTAATTTGCTAATGAGTCCGGTATCACAAGATAACAAACAACAAAGAAGTGCAAACCTAGTCTTCAAAATCAGACTTTACTTTATTTGTCTTTGTGTTTTAGTTGGACGATCTACAGTAGATGTGGACTTATTTGAAGAATATTTTTCCCTTTTTTACTTTTTTTTTTTAAAATCTATAGGTTATACGATTATATAGGCATGGTATTCTTTTTATAAACATTAGATGCCTCTGTACTAAAAATAATGATCAAGAAGAAAGTTCTTGTGTTAGTTGACAAGAAGACAAACCATGAATTATTAGACTATAGCTGTTACTTTGCATAAATTGTATGTTTACTTGTTGTCTGGACCTACTTATAAAAATAAGCCTCTTGGGCGGAGTCCCACCTTAGACAAAAGTGTAAAAAAAATAATGTTGAATGCCTTTAAACCTAAGGCTAGTTGAAAATAAACTGACATGCTTCTTGTGTTAGCATCCAACTGTGTCGAGACTTGACCACAAAACCGCCCCAAAATTATATTCAAGTAAAGTTAACGAGGAACTGTAATAATGCCTCAAGACAAACAATGGAGATGTTGATTGCTTGAAGAACGCTACTATTACATGAGGAACTTTCTTATTTCTCAAGTTATGAAGGAGAAATTAGAGACAAAGTGTTTTATTAGCTATTAGGGATGCAGGCGAGTTGGCTGATACCATAATTGATTGGGGGTATGCGAGACATGGTAATGTTACTTGAGGGAATTCACACAGGGAAATAGTGAAAAGGGGAGCACTGAAAATGTCAAACTTTATGAATGTTTGCAGACTCATGAATTTTTAGCTCAATTTCCCCATGTGTTTGCATTTTTTCACGAGTAATGCAGGTTGATGTTTGCCTTAATAGAAGTTCTAGCATTGATATTAGTTTCATGATTACATTTTAATGAGAGTTGACCACATTGTATATTAAATTTTGCTCAAGTTTTCAATTGTTTGCAGAAAAAATGGCAAAGTTTGTTATTGGACATTTCCAAAGTGTGATATTTGTAGTGGCAAACCAAACTCTTCCACATATTCCACTTTTTGATAATTACCATAATACCATTTAGGTCAAGAGTCTAATACCCAGCAAGGTATAAGTTCTCCTGAAATTGTTAGATATTTATCCATATTCTCTAGACTTGTTCCAGTTTAGACAAATTGATGGATGGATCAGAGAATTGAATCTATTCCTCAATTTATAAAAAGATTACAGAGGTTATTCAGAAGTGGAAGACAAGATTTCTCCAGTGTCTAGTGTTGAGAATGTAAAATCTCTGTTCTTGCTGCCATTTTTATGCCCCAGCCATCAGATGTCACTTAAGGGGTTTATCCTATACCCCTCTTGGTTTTCTGGATAAAGTCATAACCATGATTTGTTTGTCCTTCCCTTTGCATTTCCAGACTGTAATTTTGGTAAGATAATAGCACCATTGAATTCTTTTATTTTCTTCTGGTCCTCAATGTCATTTCCTATTTTTCTTTTAATCCAGGTCGTATTTCGGCCGTAGCGCCTCTCACCTCCGAGGGTGGACCCAGCTACGCTCTTCAGATCCAGTCCTGCGATTGCAGTGGCCTCTGCAGTGACACCATCCCAGTGACCATCCATGTCTCACAGCAGTGTCAGCCCGGCTGGAAGGGCGTCCCCAAGCGCATCGAGTACCTCCCTGGATCCAAGGCCACACCTTTGGCGCCCAAGGCATTCCTGGATACCTGCGGACGTCTGATCTGCAATTCGTCGTCGCTGACTACCACCGTGACGCTGCAGACGGATCATATCGGGTTTGGTTGCGACAGGGAGACGTACTCCACGCAGTCCCAGCGTGCACTCTGTAGTAAGTTTAGCGATGATGGTGATGGTGTTGGTGGTGGTTATGATGATGACGACAATGATACTGGTGGTTGTGATGATGTTGATATGATGATGATGATGATATTGGTGCTGATGATGGTGGTGATGTTGGTGGAGATGTTGATTGGGATATTGGTGATGATAATGATGATGAGGGTGATTAGGATGATGATGATGATGATGATGATGCAAAGGAGGAGGAGGATGGGGATGATGGTGGGGGGCGATGATTGGAATAATGGTAATGATGATGCTTTTGGCGATCATTCATAATGATAGCAGTGCTGATGATGATGACTATAATAATGATGCCGCTAACAATAAGTCACCATTCCTAATATCATCCTCTCTCTTGCTCCATCCCATTCTTCTCCAGATGCTGACGCCGGCACCTTTGATCTCCTACCCCGCCCCAACGCCGGCGAGCAGTGGACCAAGTCCCTGACCTCAGACAATGGCAACGAGAGCGACCAAATCTACCAGTTTGACGGAGTCCAAGATGCGGTCATCGTTCCCGAGCAGTTTGCTCCGCCCGACAACCTGACAACCACCTTCTCCATCTCGTTCTGGATGAAGCACAGGAATGTGGTTGGTGGAAACCCGGAATACATCGTCTGCAAGTCGGACAGTAAAGGTAAGGTTTTCATCAATATGTGACCTGCAAATTATCAAGGTGTTTATATGACACAACATCGGGCTGTGAATTAGTTTGTTTCTCATTTACGCTACCCCAAAATAGTTCAGGAATACTATTAAAAATTTATCCCTAACTTTTTTAGTAGTGTGTATTATTTCATAACCCAAAATATGTCAAACATAACACCATGTGAATCAGATCAGCACTGGTGTTGTTCTAAACTTTTCTAGACTTGTACAATACCGATACCAAAGTTGTGTAAAGTTAACCCCATGATATTTGCAGTGGAAGTGATTTTTTAGAGCTGGTGTCAGTGTATTGACAGCAACAAACTTTGGAAAAGTCAGGACTGCCAGCTTTAAGACAATGTCTGACAGTGTTGTATTTTTAAGTGCCTCTTACCATATAATTTTGACAATGGGCTCATGCAAGTTTGAACTGTTGTTTTTTTGCTCCAAAGTCTGTAAATAGGACAGACAGAAAAGGAGAGCAAAATTAATAGTTTCCCATTTACATGCACTTTTGGCAATGGACCAATAACTTCCTTCTATCCTGTAAATATGTGCATATCCATGTTTAGCAGTAACATGGATATGCACATATTTACATTTGCCATCCAGCTGTTGTGAACATACATGTATTCTGTTTGTCTCCAAGAGCAAGCACAGAAGTCGGAACACATTGTTTATGTATAAATATTTGTCTATCGACTTGTACGTCAGTCAAACATGAACCCAAATAGGAATTTGGAATACTCAAAGAAAGTTGTGGGTCATTTGGTAATTCTTTCACTTGATTATGGGCTAACTTTGCAGGTTTTACATACAATTACTAAAATCACTCATGTGTGTGTTTTGATAATAGTGCAAGAAAGTTTCTTCTCTAGGGTAGAAGTATAAACCCTCATTGAAAATTCAAATACACATTCAATAGTGATCCCTAACTTTTTTTCCATAGTTTATTTGATTTTCTAGCAATTTCAGATATTGATCCAGAATATCATGAAATTAAATATTTGATAATCCTGATGGCAAGAACATCTGTTGAACATGAAAAATCTCACATCATTTTTTCCCTCCTGATCAACTTTCAAATTGCTCGTAACCTGATAGTGTCACTGATAGCGACACATGCTCGAATAACAGGGTAGCTCTGCAAGTCATATTCACTAGTAGTTTGGGGGAATTATGATACGCGTAGGAAAGAGACAAGTGCACTCATCAACCATGAGAGACATTTTTGAAATCCTAAACTTTCCACCCCAAAGGGTGTTATGTGAAGTGATCGGTCCTCTTCACATTAAGTTTTCAATCCTGATCCATGACCTAAGTACTGCTTAAAATCCTGAACTATACACATCAATGGGTGTTATGAAGCTAATGTGCTGTTCACATTCAATTTCCCATACTGATCCAAGAGCTAAGTACTATTTGAAATAAACCCTCCATCCCAAAGGGTGGTAGGAAGTCAATGTGCAATGATAAAACCTGTTCACATTCAGTTTTCAATACTGATCCAAGACCTACATGTAGGTACAGTTTGAAATCCCAAACTTTCCACCCAAAAGGGTGTTATGAAGCCAATGTGTAATGTCGAACCTGTTCACATTCAATTTGCAATACTGATCCCTGACCTAAGTACTATTTAAGATCCAAGACTTTCTACCCAAAAGGGTGTTATGAAGGTAATGTGTATTGATAGAACCTCTTCACATTCAGTTTTCAATACTGATCCCTGACCTAAGTACTATTTAAGATCCAAACTTTCTACCCAAAAGGGTGTTATGAAAACCAGTGTGTAATGTCGAACCTGTTCACATTCAATTTGCAATTCTGATCCCTGACCTAAGTACTATTTAAAATCCAAAACTTTCTACCCAAAAGGGTGTTATGAAGGTAATGTGTATTGATCAAACTTGTTCACATTTGAATTCCCAGTAGACCAACTCTACTTATATGTAACAAGTAATGGACAGTGATTTTCCAAGTTATGACTTGGACCCAATTCATTGTTCCTTCCAACCTGACACATTTCTTTGACTTAATTAATGCTCTGAGTATCTAGAACTTCGATCAAAGATTTTGTATTTTTTGGAATGTTTCTGAGAGATACAACTTTCTTCTAAAATCAGATCATAAGCCAGTTGTAACATTTGCGATTGGCTTTACAAACGTGGCACAACTGGCTGAACACAGAGATACTTAAGATAGCTAAGATGTTATTGACACCCATACAGCAGCCCCCATCTGTCACTCCCTTCTATATTTATCATGGCCATGGGTGGGTGTGTACCCCTTCATGTCTCAGACTCTTAAACAGAAGTCGCTCTAAGGTTAGCAGGGTAATAGCTCAGTCAGACATTTGCGTTTATCGCCAAGGCATATGGTCAGGGTGTTATTTCACCAAGAAAGACTTTAAGAACGACTGTTACTGTATCAGTTCTTGCGCTGAATATGTGTAAGATTGTGAATCATTAAGCATATGAACAGATACTTGTTGTTCTTAAAGTCTTTCATAATTCGGTGAAACACTTCCCAGATCTGCCAAATCTCATTCCTTGTGTGTGAGTCTCAAAAAATTCCAGTCCTTTCTCACATTCACGTACTTGCTAGGTACCTAACCTGGATTGAGTGCAACACAATACAGATAGATTTCTTCCTGTAGGGTACGTCCCCTGGGTTGAGTGCAGCAAAATGTAGATAGATTTCTTGCTGAAGGAAGATAGTACCCTGGATATAAGTCAAATTGTGATTTCCACTACACAACATCGATTCCACTGTTCTTGAAGGTTGGCATCTCTGCCACTTTATTCATAAACTAGCATCAACCAAGCATCTCCCCTTTGTATTTATACATACATGGAGCATATTATAAATTTTGCATGTTGTGTAAACATGTACATATACATACACTAGCATAAGTCAAGCATCTCCCCTTTGTATTTATACATACATGGAGCATATTATAAATTTTGCATGTTGTGTAAACATGTACATATACATACACTAGCATAAGTCAAGCATCTCCCCTTTGTATTTATACATACATGGAGCATATTATAAATTTTGCATGTTGTGTAAACATGTACATATACATACACTAGCATAAGTCAAGCATTTCCCCTTTGTATTTCTGCACACATGGAGCATATTCTAAATTTTTTGTGTGTTGTATACATACACTAGCATCAGTCAAGCATCTCCCCGTTGTATTTAAGCACACATGAAGCATATTCTAAATTTTGTGTGTTTTGTAAACACGCATATTTATATACGCTAGCATCAATCAAATATCCCCCCTTTATATTTATGCACACATGAAGTATGTTATCAATTTTCCATGTTGCGTAGCCTAAGTCAAGCATCTCCTCTTTGTATTTATGCACACATGGAGCATAATTTTTATACTAAGTTGTGTCAACATCTTCATAGGCTGTATACATGAGTGTGTGACTGAGTACTTTTGCATGAAAGGGGATTAACCAGGGTGTGAGGACTAAACACGATGGCTCCCTCCTTGTAAATAGAAAATAAAAACTAGGTCACTTCCTATTAGCTACAAAGGCCTATATCAGGCCCGCTGCAGGCACGGCAAAATAAAATATTTAGATGTGCCGGCGTTGGAGGAAAAAATATAAGAACGTAGTAAGGCAGGCGGTATTTCCTTTCAGTGAGAGCCGCAGACGTCTTTTCTCTATGTAATTTCCTGCCAACTGTTCTGCGATGTTTGTCATGCACTTTGAGGGTGTATAGAGAGAGAGAGTGTGTTTTACTAGAGAAGTGCTTGATGTCTTTTTGTGTGAGGTATATCTTTGATGGAAATGCAGGAAGGGAATAGATGTCGACCTGTATAAAGGAAAATTGCCATGCTAAGACTATCTGTGTTTTAGGGGGTCAGGTTGGAAATGAAAAAGTGCACTAAGATTTTTATCGAATATAAAGTGCTACTAAAGCAATGAATAAGGGAAATTGAGGGGGAAAGACACATGGAATTGTTTCAAAATTTAGAATATCAAATAGAAGGAGTTATTTTAATTGAGAAATGCAATGTCATGGTTAAGTTAATATTCTATAACATAACCCATATATATCAATATTGACAGTAAATGAGCAAATTTGTTAAGTGTCGCATTCAATCAAAGTTCATACGATCATTACCCCCACATGAGTTATCCTTATGGTGCATTCTCGATAACACCAATAAAAACAGTCAGCATATTTCTCAATATCATCCAGTCCCTAGATCATTGGCCAAGTTTGCTAACTCATTATTTAAGCATCTTTCTTCTAGTCGTAGCACTTTTCACTAAGAAAAGCTAGGCAAACTAGTGCCACATGAAAAAATACCAACCTATTGTTGTCCTGTCAAAATATTTTTTTATTTTATGGAGGAGAACATTTTTTCAATAAAAGCTGTGGGAATAAATCCCTTGCATAACATTACTTCAATAGATTGAAATGGTTGAATCAGGATGGGGAAAATGAAATACAAATATACTTCCAATTCTTATCAATTGTACTTCAAGGGTAGAATTTTCATTCAAAATTTGTCATAAATGTACTAGTTTCATATATAGGCCTAAAGAAAATTATTGATGAAGTTGTAGATCTACCGACCCATAGAAGAAGAATAAAGCCTCTTCACTTGTATAATTTGAAAAAAAATTATCAGTACAGGTTCAGATAACTGTCAGGATTAAGACTTTACTTTTTGAAAAGTCATTTATTTGATTAGTTTAAGATTTTGATATGTCACAAATAATTATATGAATAAGCTCACTTATGCCAAACATGTCCATATAATTAAGAAATTGTCTTATCTGCACTGAACCATAAGAGTTCTGGCAGGTACAGGTATCAGTAGAGAACGAGGATCATAAATTTGATTTCTCTTGACCTGAAAACACTTCACCAATACTTCAAGTTCAGACTAAAAAGAACAGGGGTGATAGAAATCATCAATGTAATTGGCCTTGATTTCCCAATGCAAACTTACATCATATTTCCTGGCCCACAGGATCCCTACATATCCCCAATGACCATCTGACCCCTTATCCCCTGCCCTACCCCCTGACCGTAAATCCTTGACAGGAAAGGGGGTATTCTGGTTGCCATGGCGATTGTAGAAGGGGGTAAAGAAGCTTCCCCTCGTTCACCTCATCCTTGTTGACAGGTCGAAGCCAGTAGAGAGAGAGAAAGGAATTGCTTTTATTCCCAGGGGTCTTAGTGATATTGGATGTAGAATTTAGATTAAAAACTGATTTTATGTCACACCCCCCCCCCCCC